>VMDO01007791.1:0-88739 GCA_007922755.1 Pedetes capensis
TCTGGTGATAGAAGAGGTGGAAGGAGGAGGTAGAGGACAGAGGTTAATAGAAATTACTGTCAAAGTTAATATTAAGGTTGAGATTTAAGGGATAAATTATTAGAACAATGACACATATATAGCTTAAGAAATAGAGGAGGAGAAATAGAAAAAGGGAGAAATAGGAGAAATAGAAATAGGAGAAATAGGAGAATAGAAAAGGAGAAATAGAAAAAGAAAAGAATAGAGGAGGAGAAATAGAAAAAGGGAAGGGAGTAAAAGAAGAAAGGAGGAAAAATAGGGAAGAAAAAGAGAAAAATAAAAAGGAAAAAAAAGAAAGAAAGAAAAGAAAGAAAGGGAAAAAAAGAGGCAAATCTCACATATGCTCTCTCCTAAACACTAATAGAAACAGTTGTAGTCAGGTGGGGTGGTGCACACCTGCAATCCCAGCAGCTTGGGGGTCGGAGGTAGGAGGGACACAAGCCCGATTTCTGTGCAACCCAATTAGACCCTGTCTCAAAAAGCAAAAAAAAAAAAAAAAAAAAAAAAAAAAAAAAAAAAAAAAAAAAAAAAAAAAAAAAAAAAAAAAAAAAAAAAAAAAAAATGGGGTCCTGGGGTGCAGCACGGCAGTCCAGCACCTACTAGACAAGCAGGCACAGAGCCCTGAATTCAAACCCCCATAGAAGGAAAGAAAAGAAGAAAAAAAATTATAGTACTAATAAAATTAAGATAAAAATTTTAAAAAAGTAAAGTACAAAAAGAGAAAAAATAGAATAAAATATAAAATTCCAGACCTCACGCATAGACTCTCCCCCATACTTATAACAACTCTTGCAGTCAGGTGCAGTGAAGGACGCCTGGAATCCCTGTGACTTGCGGGATGGGGGCAGGAGGGTCTCAAGCCCCAAATCTGTGCAGCCCAACAAGAGCCTATCTCAAAAAGCAAAAAATGTATGGGCTGGGGACACAGAGTGTCAGTCCAGCTTCCACAAAGGAAGCCGGCTCAAGACCCTGTTAACAGTAAAAACATATTATCTTGAGGATGGAGTCTGAACTAATTATTACACCCAGTTCGACCAAGTGGATTTGATAATGCAGGGTGCAATGTTCCCAATAGAGCTCAGGGTGGCAGTATTTCCACACAATCCGCAGTAACCATCGGTCTTATTGGGTCCATATAGCCAAGCTCTTCATAACAATCTGGATTTAATTGGGGCCCCGAGTGCCCAAAGAAACTGTTCCACGAAACACTCTGCGACTACTGTACTGTTTGAGAGGCAGTGGAACCTGTGGGGTCTTCCCTGAAGTTCTCCCTGTCCCACGTAGATCGTAGATCGGGCGCCAATTCCCCAAATCAGAGATTTCGTCCCCACAACCTTGTCCTGTGCTGCAGTCGCGCTCGGAACTTCTCCGCCCGCGGAGAGCTGCTCTGCCAGTTTCCGCCGAAAAGGAGCTCCCCAGCCGCGTGTGACTTAGCCGCCTCCACAAGCCCAAGACCTCTCCGCAGCACAGTGGGGTGATTTGGGCTCACCTCTGATGTGTCTGGGATCTGGATATATGTGTGCCCAAATTTCTGTGGAGTTCGCGACCGTAGGCCTGACCCGCCGCAACAGAAGGAGGGAGCCGCATCTCAGCTCTAGACGCGGATCGCTGGCACCGGCTTCCCCCGTTCGCTCCGCAGCCGCTATGGAGGGCGTTTGTGTGCCCCTTCACGGTGACTCACCTAGGAACTGCAGTCTGTGTCCCGCAGGCGTGGTGAGAGTGTGCTACCAAGGTTGCACTCCGTGTTGGGTCCGGGCCCTTGGGTGCGTGTGCGCAAAATCCCCTCCAAATCTCTGGGATTCTATCCGCTCCCTGTGTGATGGCTAAATGGCGGCGGTCCCGCTGCTGGCCACTGTGTAGCTCCTCTGAAGCCTAATCCTTGATTTCAGTGTACGCCTAGTTTCATTCTCTATCTCTCAAACTAAATTATCTCTGTTTCTGTTTATTCAATTTGATTTTTATACCGCTAATCGAGGCTTCTTATTGCTCCGGAACAGAGGGTGTGTGTTATCTGTCTGCCATCTTGACTCCGCCCCCCTTCAGTGATATTTTACCAATCGTTTCCTCTTTCTGAGAGCACGATGTATGACTTTTTCTTGCTCTCTTTAGTGATCCATTTAAATGTTACTTTCCTTAATCCTCCTATGTAAAAGAACTATACACATCCTATTCAGTCTATTTGAGCCTTCTTTACAAAAATTGCCATCATCTGATTATCTGAGATGTTATTTGCTGTTTTTTTTTTTTTTTTTTTTTTTTTTTTTTTTTTTTTTTTTTTTTTTTTTTTTGTATGTCTCAACAGTTTAATGTAAGTTCTCTGAGGGTGAGAGTTCTATTTTTGGCTACCTGTGTTCTACAATGACTAGAAAAATAAGTGTATATGATAGATGCTTCTTAAGTATTTGTTGAATATTATTTCAAGACATTTACATATGAGGCCCAAGTGAAAAATTACCATTTATTAAATATATTGTATGCTTCCAACTTACAATGGACAGAGTAAATCCATTAGGAGGTGCTGCCCTTTATTTCCATGTTAGAGCCAAATAAACTGAGTGTCAGAGAAGTTAAAGAGGCAGGTCATGAAGCTGAACTATAAACTCCAAGTCATATCTGTCTGGCTCCCAGGTGTTATATCGTATGATATAATTTTTTTATTTTATTGAGGGCTTTAGAAGACATAAAAGTTCTACCAAGAAGTTTGAGCATCAGAGTGGTATAGGGCTGAAAGGTCCCAAGGATGACCTGAAGCAGCATTGTAGGTGGGAGAATCTTAGTGGAGGGGGAAAGCAAAAGTCATAGCCCACAACAAAGTAGTGTGCATGGTTAGTGGCTGAAGACAGAGGCAAAGACATGAGAAGGAAGTTTAATTATGGGGTACATAGTCAGAAGAATCAGCAAATGTCACAATGCCCAGGGCAAATAGGACACTAGCGAAGCTGAAAATGTTGCCATAGTATTAGGAGCAAGCTGCTGTGTGTGTGTGTGACCTGCAGATGAATTTGATGCTTTATGGATGGTGTCAAGCCAGATAGAGAGTTGTCAATATGGCCCTTTGGAATATCAACTTTACACAGATTCTGTAATTAGTGGTATCTGCCCTTATGTAAATGTGTGGTCTTTCATGTTGCTTGGCCTGGTGATGAAACCAATCCAACCTGTCTACCTGCCTACTTGTGTTTCCTATCATGCAGAATGGTGTTTCATGTCTCAGTTTAATCTTGTTTGATCCTTCTGGTTACTTGGCTTAGGTAGGGCTCTGTTATGATTAGGTACGTTTGCCTTTGTGGGGCCCTTCTTCCATAATATATTAAACCTCATATTTTATAACTATTATAGTATAGCAACAAATATTTTAAAGTTACATAATGTATACTTTTCTTCAATTAACATTTTTTATTTTATTTTTTTATTTTGAGACAGGGTCTCACTAAATTGCACAGACTACTTCTGGCCTCAAACTTGTGATCTTCCTGCTTCAGCCTCCCAAGTCTCTGGGATTATAGGTGTGTACAGTAGTGCTTGGCTTAATGTTCTTCAATTTAAAAGTTAACTTTCTTCTTCTGGTTAAAAAAATGTGAAAACATTTCTGTAGGCCTAAAAGTACTCTGGATTCAAGGCAACATGCCTGTTGTGACTAATCCTTATAACAGCCCTGTCTTAATCAGCTACCTTGTTGCTTTAAAATATAAAAGAGGATAATCTCAATGTAAACAATGCAATTTGATGAGTACATTGGAAAAACGGGAATATAATCCAAATATGCATTTGAATTTTACTACATATTAGTCATAAGTCCCCATAAACCTTGTAAGTTGATAAAAATATAACCAAAAGTGATATAATAGTTGCATAATGGAAAAAGCCAATGCGTATTACTCTGTACCCCACCATCATTTACTGTTTAAGGAATAGAAAAATAAAATGTAAAATAATCACAGGTAACATCTTTACTTGCAAGAAACTCTTGGATTTTTGATTCTCTGAGCATGACTGAAGCGTTATTCTATATAGCCACAGTCAATCTTTGTCAATATGATGTATCTAAAAAGATCTAGAGAGAATGTCTTAGATTTCTTGGAAAAATGGTAAAATATCAATGCTTATTTTCAAATTCATTAGGTTGTGAAATCCTCTTTTAGTTCTGTTTATATTTATGGCCCTTTTGTGACAGTGGCTTGATTGGTAATTTTACTCAGGATAAGTGAGACACTAAAGAGACTTTCAATCCTGGAAAAAGTAGGAACCATCAAAATGAAGATTACTTAAAAAGACTTAAGAATATCCTAGAATTTCTGGAAAAAGTATAGTTGTAGTAATAACAATGATGATCATTAATCATCAGCATTATCCAACTACAGTATATTGAACTAGCAATATGTTTCAAACACTAAGCTTTTTAACCCATGCATTTTACAAATCATCCTAATAGTTACTATTATTAATCCCAATTTATGGATGGAGAAGTACAGATGGTAAATAACCTTTTCATAATCTGTATATGACAAAACCAAAATTATGCTGAGTTTGTGTAATGGCAGCATCTGTATTTTTACTTCATTTATCTATTTTTTATCTTTCCCATCATTCTTGGGAGCTTTTGGGGAGTTTCTTAGAACTTTGATAATTTTTGGTTGCATCCATGATGAGATATGTAGGGAAAATTCCAATTAGAAGGGGTATTTTCCTTAGTAGACCTTTGGGGGTGTTGTGAGGACTTGAGGGAATATGATGATTTGATTTACTATCTCTCAACTAATTATGGCTTCTGTGAACAAGAAGAGAAAAAAAATTCCCAATTGACCTCTCTCCAAAATCATCTTTCTGCTAAAACATGAACTCATAATAAAATTATTTTTCAGAAAGTATAGTTAGAAATATTTTTCCTAATATGTGACAGTTTTTATTTAGATAACATATATTTAGTAAGAGTAAATTATATGCATGATGCTGTGCTAAATACCAAAAAGAAGGCCCAGGCTGTGGTAATGCCACTATACTCTAGATCCATGACCTTTAATAGACAAGTAACATGAGCAAAATGTGTAATTTAAAAATTTCTAGGAATTACATAAAAAGCAAAACGAAATAAATGAAGTTAATTTTATATTTGATTTAAATTTTGTGTTTAAACTTACATTGTTATTGTTGCTAGGTGCTGTGGAGTCCGTATCTGACTCATAGAGACCCCACTTACAACATGCAAAACAGTATTGTTAGTGCTTCTCTGCTACTTATAGGGTTTTCAATGGCTGATTGTTTTTTGGGAGTGGATTGTCAGGTCCTTCTCCCAAGCCTATAGTACCTGGTGTTCCCAGGCAGTCTCCCATTTGAGTACTAACAAGGCCTGATCCTGCTTAGCTTCCAAGATCTGATGGGATCGGACATCACAGTGGTAGGCTGCAGTTAAATTTATGCTATGAATTTAACATGTAATCAATATAAAATTATTAAGGAAATACTTTAAAATTTCCCTTTTGATAAAAAACTATTCAAATCTTAATATATATTTTATGTTCACAGTACATCACAATTGTTGTTGTTAGGTGCCATTGAGTCAGTATCTGACTCATAGCGACCCTCTGTACAACAGGGGAAAACTATTGTCAGTGCTTCTCTGCTGTTCATAGGGTTTTCAATAGCAGATTGATTTTTGGGAGGGGGTTGCCAGGTCCTTCTCCCAAGCCTACAGCTTCTGGTGTTCCCAGGTGGTCTCCCATCCAGGTACTAACTAGGCCCGACCCTGCTTAGCTTCCGAGATCTGACAGGATCAGATGCCACAGGGCTACAGCTGCAGGCACATCACAACTGGGACGCCAAATTTTATTTTAAATACTAAATATAAAGTCTTGTTTCACAAAACTAGTAATTGAAAACATAGATTCAAATACCCAAGTTGTTTTACATATACTTTTGAATGTTTTCTCTTTATTTCCCCTTTATTGATAAATGATGGTGATGTACAGAGTGATACATCATTGACTTTTTCCATTTTGCAACTATTATATCACTTTTGGTTACACTTATCAACATTCAAGGTTTATGGAGACTTTTGACTAATATGTAGTAAGACTCAAATGCATATTTAGGTTATATTCCCCTATTTTTCCAATGTACTTATGAAGTTTACATTGAGATTATCCTTTCCCCCTTTATCCCTCTACATTGATTCTCCTCCCCATCCTACCTTCCACAATTTTTGCTTCCCTTTGCTAGTTCCCTTCTTCCTTCCTTCTTTCTTTCTAATAATTCAATTGTATATCAGTTTTAAAATTTAATTTAGAATAATTAAGATTGAATAAAATAAAAATTGCTTTCTTAGTTGAACTAGTCACATTTCAAGTGTTCAGTAGTCATTTGTGCCTAGTGGCTATTTTGTTGTACAATACACATCCTAGAAACTGTATGTAGCTTCTGTACCTTCAGCAATGCCCACTTCTAGGCCATAGTCCATGGATTGATTGGCAGCTTGCAATGAGAACCATTTACTGTTTTCAAGATTCCCACTATTCCATTTATTTGGTTTAAGTCAGTTAGATAATTTTATCCTGTCTTGTTTTGTGTCTGCTGTGATAGCAAAAGATAGTTAAAAAAATAGCTACACTTTTAAAACTTAATGTTCAAATTTTCTATATTTTCTTCTTTTATGCATCCTTATTCTTTGTACTTTCCACATTTAGGAATAAGAAAGGAAGATAAAAATAATTTGTTGTTGTTGTTAGGTGCCATTGATTCAGTGTCTGACTCATAGTGACCCAACATTCAACAGGCAAAACACTATTGTAGTGTTGCTCTGTTCATAGGTTTTCAATGGCTGATTGTTTTTTGGGAGTGGGTTGCTGGGTCCTTCTCACAAGCCTACAGCCCCTGGTGTTGCCAGGTAGTCTCCCATCCAAGTACTAACAAAGCCAGACTCTGCTTAGCTTCCAAGATCTGACGGGACTGGATGCCACAGTAGTATGGCTGCAGGAAAAAATAATTATAAGTGGTTATAAATCAAAATAATGTTAGATGATTTCTACAGTACTCTCAAAATCCTTTAAATGCCATTGGTAATCTCTAGTCATTGGCAACATAAATATTGCCCATTATTAGAAAATGTTAGAAATGTAAAAATTATTGTTGAGCTGTTCTTTTGGGTTTTGCCAAATGCTGTTTTTGGGTTTCTTGGGATGATGTTCTGGATATATCTGACTTGTGATTGGTGCTTTGGGTGATTAAGTCTCCCTGGATGGTCCTCAAGATGGGAGTCAGAGTTGAGGACACTGGATGTGGGATGGCAAATATGGTTTGGGAAGATAAACACTGGAACGATGGCAAATGAATAGACCAGTCAGGAAGTTCCATGGGTCACCATACGTTGTACCATCTTATATGTACAAGGAGCAATAATGTAATGCCTACTGTATGAGTAAACAGCCTGGGAGTGGAATATGGTGTGGTTTTCATTAGCTCCAGTTAGTCACTGGCCTGGTTTTAGTATTTATTGTTAGTTTACCCTTTACTAGTAGGTCTTGTGTATATGGATTGTTCCTATTATATTTCAGTTATTTAGTTAGGACAAAGCCTTCTGAAATCACCCGAATTTACTACAGGATTGCTAGTGAGATCACATAATCACTTGTATCTTTTGAGGAGAAATTAATTCCAAGGGTAAATCAGGACCCATCCTGATGACTTAGGCCTTCCTAGTCTGCAGCTTTATCTATGAGGTTGGATTGTAGGCTGGGGACAAAAAAAAAAAAAAAAAAAAAAGAAAAGAAAAGAAAAAAAAAAATGGATGTGCCTTGTTGCTTTCTAACCTTTGTCTTTTCAAGAATGACAATTCTCAGAGTGGGTAATTAGGAGATTTTTTTTTTCATTTAGGATTGGCAGGTATGGTAGTACTATTTCCATCACTTCCTCTCATTCTGCTGTCTATGATAAAGATTCTGTTTTTCTAGACACTTCCTGGGAAGCTTCCAGTGTCCTTAAGGGACTTGGGTGACTGGACTGTTTGGTGCCCCAGTGAACAACATCCATATTTCCTATGAGAATTTTCACCTACTTCAGTTGTGTCGTAGTCTACCCTTATTGATTTTAATGTAATTCATGTATCAGTGCATTCCTTATAATAAAAGTCATACTATAAACTTGTTTTTTGTTTTAATGGGATTGAGCAAATGAAGGCAAAAAGACTGGAGGTGGGAGTGGTTTCACTCCATTTAGACATATCTCCACATCTAGAATATGTGATATTATCTGATTTTTATGAATAAAAATTTTAATTTTCAAAGCCAGGTGAGGTGGCACATGGCTATAGTCCCAGCAACTAGGGAGACAGAGGTAAAAGAATCACAAATTTGAGTCCAGAGGTAGTCTGCATAACAGTGAGATCCTGTATCAAAATGAAAAGTGAAATAATGGGCTGGGGGTGCAGCTCAGTGATAAGCACTTGCAAAGCATATGTGAGGCTCTGGATTCAGTCCCACAGTACTGCAAAAAAAGAAAAAAATCATCATTTTTTTAATAGAGGTTTTGTTTATTGTCTCTATTAATGAAAGCCTTAAATCCCTAAAATTGAGAAAGCATGTATGAGCAATGGTACCAAGTCCATAAGGTCAGAAAAGGGATACTTAATATGTGAATAAGAAATTCTTTGAGACAAACTCACTTTTAAAATGATCCTTCCAAAGATCTTTCAAAGACCACAAGCTACAAAGACATTCAAATGAATGATTAATGAGAATGATATTCCAACTGCTAAAGCAATGAGCTCATTGAAAATGTCAGATATGGGTAGAAGAGACTCCTTAAGACAGTTTGCATAATTAAAAAAAGAGAAAGAAAACAAAGAAGAGGAGGAAACAAAAAGAAAAATATCAAGCAGGTACCAAGGCTAAAAAGAATTAAGGGAGTGAAGATTTATAATATTTACCTATATTAGGAGAAAATTAAATGGCATCTATCAATCAATAGAGTGATGATTAAGTCAGCTTTATCAGTAACAAATTTGAAGGAACATCTTGATTTTCTTTGACATGCAGAGGTCTAAGATAATGTCAAAAATATTTTGGGGAAACACAAATCATTTTAACAAGAATTGAGGAATCTGACTGTAATTTTTAAATTATTATGATTAAAAACACAGAGATCTACCAGATAAACAAAAATTTAAGTGTATATCGCAGTATTAGTAACTATAAGCACAAAGTTGTGCAGTAGATCTCTAGAAATTTTTTATGTTATCTGACTGAAAATTTATACCCATTGAATAGCAACTCTCCATTTCCCTCTTCCCTGAGTCTCTAGCAAACACCATTCTGCCACCAGGTTCTATGAGTTTGACTACTTTACATATTTCATGTAAGTGGGATCATGCAGTATGTGTCTGTCTGTGATTGGCATATTTCATTTATAATGTCATCATATTTCATCCATATTGTATATGACAGGATTTCTTATTTTATGGCTAAATTCTGTATTGCTATTTTATCTACTCATTTTCCATCTTTCCAATTTTTAAATCTATTTGCTCATTATCAGCTCTTTAGGTTGTTTTGAGTTATTGGCTATTGTTACCAATGCTTCAGTAAACATGGGAGCTTTTATACTTTCTGGAGATCCTGATTTCAATTCCTTTGAATATATATCCCAAAGTGAGATTTCTCCATCATATGGTAGTTCTATTTTTAATTTTTAAAGGAACTTCCTTACTGTTTTCCATAGTGGCCGTACCAATTTACTTTCTTACCAAAAGTGTACAGCATTCCTTTTTCTTTACTCTTCTTTAACACTAGTTATTTTCTGCTTCTGTTTTCTTTTATACCATAATTATCCTAACAGGTGTGAGGTGATATCTCATGGTGGTGTTGATTCATAGTTCCCTGATGATTAATGATGTTGAGTACATGTTTATGTACCCATTGGCCATTTGCATATCTTCTTTGGAGAAGCATCAACTTGACACTCAATATACATCTCCTTTAACCATACTTAATCTCCAAATACAGAAAATAGCAAGGTTATAATTCTGCTTAACATCATACAACAATCCTGTATGTAACTGACAATTCACTAACTCTTCCCTCAGAAGAGATAGGAGAGACCTTGAGTGATTAGCTCTTCTCCTTGATATTTTGTAACTTAAATACTTTGATGTAAAATTATACATATTATGATATAAAGCTAATATGTCTTATGTGATAAAGTATTAGAAGAAAAGAAAGGCAACACACAGATACACAGACATATTTCTAGTAAAATAGGAAGAAATACTCATGAAAATTGTAGTCCTCATTTCTGTGACTAGACATATAATTAAAACAGGTATTTATAATTACCTTCTTCCATTACCCTCTCTTTAGTGCTTTGCCTTCAAAAAGCTTCTCAGCTGGTTGCGTTCTTTGCTTGGTGAGGTGACTCAAAATTTCTGTCTTGAAATGTATGGACCATTGGTAACCCTGCCTGGATTATGTTGTTATAATTTTCCACTGGAACTAGTTAATCACAGGGCATGGTAATACAAAGAGAAGCCCTGCTTTAGTTAATTTTGGCTGCTGTAACAAAATATCTTAGACTGGATAATTTATAAGCAACAAAAACTTATCGCTAACACTGCGGGAAGCTAAGACGTCTAAGGTCAAGGTGCCAGTAGAATCTGTGTCAGGTGAGGGAACTCTGCTTAATAGATGGCACCTTGTTGCTGTGACTTTACATGGCAGAAAGGAAGCTGCAAACATGTTCCCTCAGTCCTCTTTTATAAGGCCATTGATCCCATTCATGTGGCTTCTGCCCTCATACTTAATCACCTCCCAAAGGCCAAACCTCTTAATATCAATGCATGGAGGATTAGATTTCAACATGTGAATTTTGGATGGACACAAACTTTATTCAGTCCGTAGGTCATCCTAAGGGGTCTTTTGCATTTCATACATTCTCTTCCTTACTTTTATTGTAGAGTAATAATCCAGTTTCCCTTTTGCTATTCAGGATGAATCAGTCTAGTCACCACTGCAGCTTCATAATCTCAAGGAGTACAAAGTGTCCATGGAGGAGTTTTAACTACTAGTTTGACAGAATTATTGCTGTTTCTTCTGGTGAAAACATTCCTCTCCTGAGACTAAGACCTCTAGGCCAGTACAGCATAGAATCACAGGGAAAGGCAGCAAAAACTTATCACCTGGGTAATGAGGGATAAATAGTAACCACAATAGGTGCTGCTTCACTTCCACCTTGTGATCCCTGGACCTTTGGATTTTGCTGTGGGAGAAACAGCACTAGATATTGAGCAACAATTCAGAACACAGGAAAATATCTGAAGAACCTCGCTCAGTCCTGGAAAGTATCACCACATATCTGGTGCAGTAACTGTGTCTTTAAAAGATGACTCCACCAGTCTATCAAGCAAGTTGCTTCAGATGGTAGGAAACATCGTAAAGCCAGTGAATTCCATGAACATGGGCCTATTGCTGCACTCTTTTTGCTGTGAACTTAGTTCCTTGATTAGAAACAATGTTATGTGGAATATTATGATGGTGATATAAGATTTCTCAACCCTGTGAGTGGTAGTTTAAGCAGAAGCATTGCATACAGAGAAAACAAATATTTATTCAGAAAAAAAATAAAATATATGGAAGCAAGTAGCTTAATGTAACAGATCTGCTACTGGGTGGGTTGTCTTTTGATCCCTCTCAGAAAGACCATCTTATCAGGGTCTTAGTGCCAGTCTCTGTTCCCAGCAGATTGGGCACTTGAGTGGCTGTAGCTAGGTCAGTGTTGGTGAATGGAAGTCCACGTGGCTGCTGGTCACCAAAGTCATGAGCTTTCTCAGGGGTGACAGGAGTGGCTGCAGAA
Organism: Pedetes capensis; assembly: GCA_007922755.1. NCBI lineage: Eukaryota > Metazoa > Chordata > Mammalia > Rodentia > Pedetidae > Pedetes > Pedetes capensis. The sequence continues at coordinate 11,857 of VMDO01007791.1, forward strand.
TGAGACTGAGTGGTATCCACAGAATAGTTCATGTTCTATCCACTGGATTTTTATAACCCTCCCCTGCTAAAGCCATCCTTCAGTGAGCATTCATATGGAACACAAATCTTTACTACGTTTTTTGGCCTGCTCTGTCAAGCATCTATATATCTCTCCCTCAAATCTCTTTTTCAACAATTTTCCAATCATTTTCCTTGAAACTCCCAGATCATCCAGTCAAACATTGGCCGCAGCCTATGAGTTGGCATATAATTGTGTCTGGCCATTTTTCCTTAATGGCAAAGTGAATAACCAGTTGCCCCACTTGAAGTTCTGCCTACTGGGAGAATTTCCCTTAACCATGATCTATCAGACATATGCCAGAAAGGGGCTGTTGTGTTGTAGTTGCCCAGCTTCTGGTGGTGATGGCATATTATGCACAGCTATCTATAAACCAGGCCCAAGCCTTCTCTTCTTCTTTTAACTAGGTTCAGGCTGGGAGAGAGAAATCAGTATAGCAGAATAGCAGAGTGGGCACCATGGGTATTTGAGCTACCTCTTCTTGGAACTTACTTGTGTCTTAAGGGCCTAATTGGGTCTAATCATGTATATACCAGTTCTATTTCATAATGGAGTTTGCTTTGCATGCCTTAATTTATGGCCTAGTTATTAGATGGGGGGCTGGGATTTAGCTCAGTTGGTAGAGCACTGCGCTGCAGTCTCTGAGGTCCCAAGTTCAATTCCCAGCACTGCAAAAATGGGAGAAGGAGCTGGCAATCCACTCCCAAGGCAATCCCGAAACAGTCAGCCATTGAAAACCCTAGAAGGGTCACTATGAGTTGGATACCGACTCAATGGCACCTAACAACAACAACAAGTTATTATTAGGTAACACCCAGTTCATGATGGGCAGCTCAGGTTGCATGGTGACTTTGTGGTCCATGGTTAAAATGGTTCATTCTTCGCTAGTGTCCAGTAGGGGTCTAAAGCTATTTTTCAAAAGGAGAGTAATTATATGTAAAAAATTGGAGGACTTTGCTTTAAAACGTTATGGGCCTGTGATTCATCTACAGAGATCTGCTAAAGGGTCCAACAATCATCTCTATCTACTGCTGACACTTCAGCCACCATTGAACCTGCTGAATTTTATGGCCCAAGAGGCACAGCAGCTTGTATAACGGACTGGACTGGTACAGGTTTCTGTACTTCTGAGCTCCACTCAAAAGTTGTAGCATTTCAGATTTTTTGGTACATGGAGTAAAATAATACACTTGAGTGGGGTGTATGTTGCCTCCAAAATCCAAAGAGATCCCCTAGGCTTTGTACCTTTCTTTTGGTTATAAGAAGGACAAGACGCAATAACTTATTCTTCACATTAGAAGAGATACCATGAACTTCCCCACACCATCAGACCCTCCCAGAAATTTCAATGAAGTCCCTAAATTTTAGTTAGATTTATTATCTTCTCTTAATACACAGATATCTTGCAAATAAATCCAAAGTAGTTGCTCCTTCTCAATTATTCAATTCAGCCAGCACAATGTCATCAGTGTAAATGTCCCGGTGTGATATCTTTTGCAGGGGAAAGGCAATCAAGATCCTTTTGAATTAAATTATAACATAGGGCTGGAGTGTTGCTATCCCACTGAGGTAGGTCAGGGAAGGTGTATTTTTGGTACTGCCAGCTGAAGTCAAGGTGTTTTTGGTGTTCTTTAGTAGTAAGTACTGAGAGAGTATTATTTTCCAGATGAGTAAATGCATACCAGTATCAGAGCATATGTTAATTTGCTCAAGCAATGAAACCACATCTGGCACAGCAGCTGCAATTATAGTCACCCCCCTGTTAGGCTTATGATAATCTGCTGTCATTTTCAAAGATCCATCTGGTTTCTGCACAAGCAACAGGTGAATTGAATGCTGATGTGTTGGGAATTACTAACTCTGGTTCCTTTAAATCCTCAGTAGTGGTACTAATTTTTGCAATTCTTCCAGGATTATAGCATTGCTTTTGACTTACTATTTTCCTAGGTAGAAGCAGTTCTACTAGCTTCTACTGGGCTTTTTCCACCATAATAGCCCTTCTACATTAGTGTGGAGATTCTGCTGGCTGCTAAATATGTCCATTCCAATTATTCATTCTTGAAATGGGGAAACAACTATAGGGTAGGTTTAGAGACTCACTGGGCTGACTAGGAGACAGATTTAAGTTAAAATTCCATTAATAAACTGTCCTTCATAGGCCTCTACTATGACATTTTGAGTCTCCTGAAATTAGTGTCTGTTTAGAGTCAGTTTCCAGTAGATCTTGTAAGCTCTGCTAATTCCCTTTTCTCCATTGTATGGTTGCCCTGGTAACACTCTGTGCATTGCTTTTGGAAGGGCAGGTAGAAAGATTAGCAGTATAAATACTCTATGGTACATTGGGATTCTTTTTCAAGAGTACTAGCTTTCCTTTCATTTAAGAGATTTTAGGTCTGTAAAGTAGCTCAAACATGAGAGTTGATTGAAGGGCCATGACTCTGTTCTTATTATTCAGGTTAGACTTTTGTTTATTTGACCTAGGACTTTTCTGCTTATACAGATTAAGTAAGAACTGAGTAGGCTTCCTATATTTTTAACATCTAAAAAGACCATGAAGAATTAGCCAATACCATAGGTCAGCATAAATCTGATTATTCTGATTGCTGCTTTGACTCTGTTGTCCCTCATGATAATCATACCCACCTTGCCTTTGGTCTCAACTTACCTATTTGGTCTGTGCAGAAACCAGATGGAACTTGGAAAATGACATTGGACTATCATAAGCTTAACCAGGTGGTGACTCTAATTGCACCTGCTGTATCAGATGTAGTTTCATTGCTTGAGAACTTGGTCCCTATAACTCCAGCATCCAATTATTCCTGTTGCAATTAATTTTCCCAATTCATTGTCTATAGCTTCTACCATGAATTCTGGCCTAGCAATCACAAATCTTTTTAAGGATGCCAGGGCTCCCCTCATGAATTTATTTCTCACACTTGTGGTGAACGACATGTTTTATAGGCCCATGACAAATAGACCTTAACATCTCATTTTTTCTATGTCTTTGAATCTTTTTCTCTATATGAAACCATATCATGTCTACATGTCCATTTTATTCACTCTGTCCCATCTTTTGGTCTCTCTTTCAATCAATAAAATTTAATGTAAGAACTTTAAAAAAATACTTCCTTACATGCAATATAAAATGAAGACTCTCTGCTTAGTGAGCCCACATCAAAAAATTTGGTCTGATCCAACTTTATATTCTTCCCACCATTATCCCACACTTTTAGTATTCATTCTCACAGTCTCCCTAGATTTCTTTTCTTTATAAATTAGCAATCTTAAGTAGCTCTATTGGGGTTTAATTTACTTCCTCATGGTTCATACATAATACCAGTTGGGTTCAGTTATAAGACTTGAAGCAGAGTGGTTCTGAGAAGAATGAGTATCAGCATGGCAAGTACCTCAATGGGGGTCATTTCATTTTCTGTAGGCAAGGGAGGGTTAATTCCTTCAGATGAAGGTGGAAAGGCAGATAGCCCTGTGGGTAGACAGGCTGATACCACTGAGAGTAGGGAGTTTTCTATCATTGGGAGTAGGGAGGCTGTTGCCACTGAAATTGGGGAGGCCAATTCTGCTGGGTTGGAGAGTTTGCTTCCCTGGTGGTGTGATGACCAATTCTGCTGGTGGTGGGGAGACCCCTTCCACTTAAGGTTGGAGGAGTTCTTGTTTTAGCAAAGAAGATGCATCACAATTTAGGGGCTCTATGTCCTCAGATTTATGAGGGGATTTTCGCAAACCTTCATCCCAATTTACAAGATTCCATTCTTTCCCATTACATGCCTTCACTTTAACAATAGGGACTCTGTAAGGATGGAAGTACAAGTTGTGTTATAAATCAGACAGTCATAGGATGAGATTCTGTGTTTGATTTTTAGCAGTTTCAGCTATGTAGTACAGGTTATAATGGTCTCTTTCAGAGCACATAGAGATGCTTGTACATCTGCTTGAACTAGGAATTTGGACCCCTGAGCTCCTCATTTTTATTCATAGCTTTGTTTCTAGCAACATTAGAAGAAGCCATTCAATGTCATCATATTCACTAATTTTCTCAAATGCTGAAAAGTATCACATACAGAAAAAAAAATCACATATAGAAGCACTGTTTTGCTTCTTATAAGTGGTTAGTCAGGAGTATCCAATGCAAATATTTTGTGTGCCTCTATTACCAGATCATTTTGTGAACTAACAGTAATCTCTTTCTACTGGAAATAAAGTCATTGTCATTTTTAAATGTAATCATATTAGAGAGTCAATTCCAGAAACCCCAGAACAAACTCAGAGTACTCATCCTTAACATTTTGTTCCTCTAGAACCACTTTTGATTTGTTAGCCAGTGTTTTCTAAAGAGAGGGAACAGGAAAGGGAAAGGGAAAGGGAGAGGGACAGGGAGAAGGAGAGGGAGAGGGAGAGGGAAAAGGAGAGAGAGAGAGAGAGAGAGAGAGAGAGAGAGAGAGAGAGAGAGAGAGAGAGAGAATATGAATTTACTATTAACCACTTTTGAGGAATTGGCTCACATGATTATGTAGGCTGAGAAGTCCTATGATCTGCAGTCTGAAAGCTAGAGACCCATGAAAGCCAGTCACAAAATTCTACTTTGAATCTAAAGGCCTTAAAATAAGAGGAGCAAATGGTGTAAAATCCAAGTCCAAGGGTAGGAGAAGACCCATGTCCCAGGTCAAGAAGACAGGCAAGAAAGAAAGGAGTCCTCTCTTCCTTCACTTTTTGTGATTATCAGGTCCTCAAGGGATTGGATAATGAGCACCCACAGTTGGTGAGTGCAGTGTACTGTATCTGCTGGTTCAAATGCTAACCTTATAGGCATACCCAGAAATAATGTTTAATCTGGGTACTCAGTGGCCAGTCAAGCTGACACATAAAATTAACCATATAAAATGACATAAAATTAACTCCCCCAAAAGCAATCCAAATGCAAATCTTTATCTCCAGCTTTGCTTTTGGGGATAACTAGTTTTTTAATCAATAGGAGAAGGACATGGCAATCCACTCTCCGAGCAATCTTGAAACAATCAACCATTGAAAACTTTATGAGAGTCTTTATGAGTTGGACCTGACTCGATGGCACCTGACAACAACAACAATTTTCAATCTAAATCTTGCCCTACTTGCTGAGTAACTTTGTCAATGTCATCTGTAATGGTTTTTTAAGATATTGAATGAGAAGTTAAAATCCACAACAGTGAGGTTCTACAATCTAATAGCATTCAAGTACATGATGAAAGTTAATTCTCCTCTTCCAAGCTTTTCAGGAAAACACTGATATCAGTGCCCAAACAGTGGCTGACTTGGCAGGAATCCTTAGGTCACACCACACAGGCTTCTCATTCTTTTTTCTTTGTACCTAAGCTCATCACTATACCTGGATCTAATCTAAGATATTGAGGGAAATCTATTGAGTGGCAGTTACTTAAAAAGACTTTTTTTTGTTTCAGATATCCATAGGTTCTTTAATTCTTCTGAAAGTCCCTGAAAATATGATATATCTGTATAGGCTAGACAAATTGATTTATTATAAGGGAATTGGAAGGAAGTAATAGACAGCTGAATTTGCGAGGATCAGAGCAGACCACTCCATGGAGTGGTGAGTCACAGCTGAAGATATCTCCAGTTATGCCAGCATATTCTACCACCAGCCTGCTTTTCCATATGGGGCGTTCCAAAGGTGTGACAGAGACCTGAGTGGTCTGTCCCAATCACAGGGAGGATCAAGCATTGTTAAGTATTGTTGTTAGGAATCCATTTTTATGGTCTTTCCCCACATTTCTAGGGTTAATTCACAGCATGCCACAGTGACTGTCCCAGAAAGTTTATAGCAAATCTTCAGGGCAAGCATTACCTTACTAACTGTAGGCATTAGCTGAAGGCATTTCTGTTCTTTTTCTTTCTCCTCCTCCTCTTCCTTCTCCTCTTCTTTCTCTTCCTTTTGTAACACTATCACTTTGGTTAAGAGATTCCTATAGTTGGAAACATTGTTTGTTTAAATTTTTTTACACCATCACTCTCCATGAATTATACAGACTGATTTTTCAATTCCATTTTTCTAACAGTCACTAGTTAGTTATATGAATTTTAGAATTCTTTGTTTTGATGCACAAAGAATTTCCTTTCTGAAATACTCTCTTACAGCAGTTTAAAAGTGAGTCCAGATGCTTCAGGGTACTCTGATTATATGCCTCAGTGCATTCATGTATCTGGATTTATTCATAATGCCAAAACAATGAAAAATTTAGTAGTAATATTTCAAAATCTTATAAAAATATTATAAGCTCTAAGGCAGACACTTAAATATATCATAAAAAGCTTAAGGTTGTTGTTGTCATTAGGTGCCATCGAGTTGAGTCTGACTCATAGCGACCCTATGTACAGCAGATCGAAACACTTGCCGATTCTGTGCCAGGCAAATGATCTTATTTATGTTGAAGCCCATTGTTGCAGACACTGTGTCAATCCATCTGGTGGAGGGTTTTCCTCTTTTGCGTTGACCTGCCACTCTGCCAAACATGATGTCTTTCTCCAGGGGTTGATCTCTCCTGACTACATGTCCGAAATATGTAAGATGCAGTCTGGCCATTCTTGCTGCCAAGGAGCACTCTGGTTGCACTTCTTCTAGGATAGATTTGTTGGTTCTTTTGGCAGTCCATGGGATATTCAATAGACGTCTCCAGCACCACAATTCAAAAGCACCAATTCTTTTTCTGTCTCTCTTGTTCAATGTCCAGCTTTCACAACCATATGATGCCACTGAAAATACTGTGGCATGAGTCAGACGCACCTTCGTCTTCAATGTGACATCTTTGCTTTTCAATACTCTAAAGAGATCTTTTGCCACAGCTTTTCCTAGAGCAATGCGTCTTTTGATTTCTTAACTGCTGCTTCCATGCGTGTTGATTATAGAGCCAAGCAAAGCAAAATCTTGGACAACTTCAATCTTTTCTCCATTTATTGTGAAGTTGCATGCTGGCCCAGTTGTAAGGATTTTTGTTTTGTTGATGTTTAGTCATAACCCATATTGAAGGCTATGATCTTTGATCTTCATCAGTAAATGTTTTAAATTCTCTTCACTTTCAGCAAGCAGAGTTGTGTCGTCTGCATAATGCAGGTTGTTAATGAGTCTTCCTCCAATCTTGATGCCACGTTCTTCCTCATAAAGTCCAGCTTCCCGGATTATTTGCTCAGCATATAAATTGAAGAGATAGGGTGAAAGTATATAGCCCTGACGCACACCTTTCTCAACTTTAAACAATGCAGTGTTTCCTTGTCCTATTTGAACAACTGCCTCCTGGTTCATGTACAGATTTCTCATGAGCACAATTAGGTGTTCTGGTATTCCCATTTTCCAAAGTGTTATCCATAATTTGTTATGAGCCACACAATCAAATGCTTTTGCATAATCAATAAAACATAGATAGACATCTTACTGATATTCTCTGCTTTCAGCTAATATCCACCTGACATCAGCAATGATGTCCCTGGTTCCCCGCCCTCTTCTGAATCCCACTTGACTTTCCGGTAATTCCCTGTCTATATACTGCTGCAGTCGCTTCTGAATGATCTTTAGTAGAATTTTGCTGGTGTGTGATATTAATGATATTGTCCGATAGTTTGCACATTCAGTTGTATCCCCTTTTTTGGGAATAGGCACAAATATGGATCTCTTCCAGTCAGTTGGCCAAGTAGCTGTTTTCCAAATCTGTTGGCATAAACATGGTAACACTTCCAGTGCTGCATCTGTTTGTTGAAACATCTCTATTGGTATCCCATCAATTCCTGGAGTCTTGTGTTTTGCCAGTTCTTTCAGGGCAGTTTCCACTTTATCCTTCAATACCATTGGTTCCTCTTCATATGCAACCTCTTGGAGTGGTTGGTCATCTACCAATTCTTTCTTATATGATGATTCTGTGTATTCCTTCTATGTTCTTTTGATGTTTCCTGCATCATTTAATATTTTCCTTGCAGAATCTTTCACTACTGCCACTTGAGGCTTGAATATTTTCTTCACTTCCTTAAGCTTGAGAAACACAGAGCGTGTTCTTCCCTTTTGTTTTCTGCCTCCAGCTCTTTGCACATGTCATTATAATATTTGCTTTTTTCTTCTCGAGCTGCTTTCTGAAATCTTCTGTTTAATTCCTTAACTTCATCATGTCTTTCTTTTACTTTAGCTGCTCGATGTTAAAGGGCAAGTTCTAGTGTCTCTTTTGACATATAATTTGGTCTTTCTTCTTTTCTCATCTTTTTAATAACTTTTTGCTTCCTTCTTGAATGATATCTTTTATGTCATGCCACAACTCCTCTGGTCTCCTATCATTTGTGTCTAATGAGTTAAACGTATTCTTGAGGTGGTCTCTGAACTCAGGTGGGATATACTCAAGGTCATACCGCAGCTCTCGTATACTTGTTCTAATTTTCTTCAGCTTCAGTTTGAACTTGCATATGAGAAGTTGATGGTCTGATCCACAGTCAGCACCTGGTCTTGTTTTCACATTTTGTACAGAGCTTTTCCATCGTCTCTTTCCACATACGTAGTCAATTTGATTCCTTTATGTTCCATCTGGTGAAGTCCATGTGTATAGTCTCTGTTTATGATGTTGAAAAAATGTATTTGCAATGAAAAGGTCATTGGTCTGACAAAATTCTACCATGCGATCTCCAGCTTCGTTTCTGTCACCAAGACTGTATTTTCCAACTCTGAGCCTTCTTGTCTGTTTCCAACCTTTGCATTCCAGTCACCAGTGATTATCAGTATGTCTTGATTGCATGTTTGATCTATTTCAGATTGCAGAAGCTGATAAAAGTCTTCCCTTTCTTCATTTGTGGCCTTAGTGTTGGGTGCTTCAATCTGAATAATAGTCATATTAACTGGCCTTCCTTGTAGGCGTATGGATATTATTCTATCACTGGCAACATTGTATTTCATGACAGGTCTTGAAATGTCTTTTTTGATGATGAATGCAACCCCATTTCTCTTTAGTTTATCATTCCCAGCATAGTAGAACATATGATTGTCTGACTCAAAATGGCCTATGCTGGTCCATTTTATCTCACTGATGCCTAGAGTGTCAATGTTTACGCACTCCATTTCTCTTTTAATGATTTCGAATTTTCCTAGATTCATACTACGTACATTTCTTGTTCCAACTATTAATGTATGTTTACAGTTTTGAGTCATGCCACATCAGCAAATGGAGGTCCCTGGGGCTTTACTCCATTTCTGTCATCATGGTAGACTCTACTTTGAGGAGGCAAGTCTTCCCTAGTAGTATTTTGAGTGCCTTCCAATCTGGGTAGGCTCATTTTCCAGCATGGTATCTGACAGTGTTTCTTTGCTATTCATAGGTTTTCAGTGGCTGTTTTGGGAGTGGTTCACTGGTGTCTCCTCCCTAGTCTGTGTTAGTCTGGAAGCTCAGCTGAAAACCTGTCCACCATGGGTAACCTTGCTCATATCTGAGGTACCAGTGGCAGAGCTTTCAGCCTCATCACAACACATAAGCCCCCACAGTGCGGCAAACTGACAGATGTTGGGGGGTGCTCTTCAGTAGAAACTATTATATAAAACTCTTTCTCTGAATCTCAGTTTATTTATTAGGTACAATTCCTAGAAGTGGAATTACTGCAAAAGTTTTAAGTATGCTTAAGTCTTTTGTTAATTAGTGCTACATTGCCCCCTGGAAAGACTATCCCTGTTTGTGCTCCCAATATCGATGTTTCATTTCTTTCGGCAGGCTCATTTCTCTGTCTACTTCATTTTTGCTAAGAGACGTCACTTAGCTTCAGAAAAACAGATGCTACATGTTTCATTTGAGAAAGAAAGTATTAGTATTTGGAAATGATTTATATTTTCTGGAGAAACATATTCTACATGGGGTTCAGTTATTCTGATTTATCAAGTGGCTTAAAATTATTCTGAAGCGGCAAGTTTTAGGTGGATAATGAGTTTACGTTATTCTTTTTGGAAAGATCAACCAAGTCTAATCTCTTTCAAAAGATTCCAATTGAGGGTTTCTAAAAACATATTTAAAATAACTGATTTTTCAGGGTTGTACTTTTGATTTCAAGCATGGCTTTCTTTTCTTTTTCTTTTCTTCTTTTGTGTCAGGTCCATTCAGCAGTTAATTTTTTTCTCTGTACTTCCAACCAAAAATGTCAGAAAAAGCCTCCTCCTGTTCTGTGCAAAATAAACAGATCTCCACTGGAGTTCATGGGCTGCATGAGTAGTATTTACACCAATGGGTTCACTGAATTGCAGAACATGCTGTTTCTGTCATATCAGACTTGGGCCAATCTGATAAATGTGCCTAACAGCTCTGCTGTTTCAGTGACTCTGAGTAACTCTGATAGACATTTCTCATAGTTAAGACCGCATGACACACCACAGGTTTGATTTGGCTTTTAGAGCCTCTTCTTCCTATTGGTTTGCCTAGAGTTCAGGTCTATTCCTTGAGTACTGTGAGCCTCAGCTGGCATGTAACACGTGTTTGTTGTGGTCCAGGCTGAACACAACCATTAGAACACGTGAAGGGCAACTGAATGTCATGAGTTATTCCTGTTGCCTTTGATTTCTCTTTAACTGACTTTATCAGTGCTTCTACTTATCTGGGACATTTGAAACTGAAAATTATCTTTTTAACATAGGGTTGTAAGAAGAGGGACAATCTTTCCAAAACAAAACTGCAGTGAGAAGACGGATTTTCATAAATAATGTGATCATTTGTTTGCTTGTATGTGTGTAATTTTAACCAACTTATGATGAATTTAACTGATTTGGGGCATCCTAATGGTTTTAGTGGGTTGGGATTTAGCTCAGTTGGTAGAGCACTGCTCTGCAGTCTCTGAGGTCCTGAGTTCGATTCCCAGTACTGCAAAATGGAAGAAGGATGTGGCAACCCACTCCCAAGGCAATCCCAAAACAGTCAGCCATTGAAAACCCCATGAGGGTCGCTATGAGTCGGATTCAACTCGATGGCACCTATCAACAACAATGGTTTTAGGTGGGAGAAGGACCTGGCAGCCCACTCCCAAAAAAACAATCTGCCATTGAGAACTCTTTGAATAGCAGAGAAGCACTGACAATAGTGTTTCGCCTGTTGTACATAGTGTTGCTATGAGGTGGGCATCAATTCTGTGGCACCTAACAACAACAATAGTTTTAGCAGTCTTAAGGACTGAACCCAGGGCCTTGAGCATGCTAAGCCACCACTAAACTGCATCCTTAGTCCTTCCTAATGATTTTGTTGTGACTAGATGAGAAGAACAAGTATTTTAAAATTCATTTTGGACACAATCAAGGTTTGCAGTTGGTGTTGTTGTTAATTGTTCTACTCATAGCAACCCTCATAGGGTTTTCAATGGCTGATGGTATTGGGATTGCATCAGGAGTGGATTGCCATGTCCTCCTCCCATTGTTGTGGTGCTAGGAATGGAATTTGGGACCTCAGAGACTGCAGAGCAGTGCTCTACCAACCGAGCTAAATCCCAGCCCAGGGTTTGCAATAGTAAACTTTAATAGAAAAAAAATCACACATGAAGGAAATATTTATCTTTTCAAATCTCAGCCACTGGCTAAATTTCTAGCATATAGAATCAGGTTATATCGTATCACCCTGGCATTGGATCCCATCAGAGCTCACAAGCTAGGCAGCAGTCCGGCTGGTTAGTCTTTGGATGGGAGACCACCTTGGAATATCAGGTGCTGCAGCCTAGGGAGAAGGATCTGGCAGCCAACTCCCAAAACAATCAGCCATTGAAACCCTGTGAATAGCAGAGAAGCACTGACAATAATGCTGGGCATGGCACAGTGTTGGGGAGTGCTGTGTTCTGTGTACATATGTTCTCTATGAGTTGGACCCAAATCAATGGCACCTATCAACAACAATACCCAATTTGTGATTCTTCATTGTCTTGTGACATCTTTCTTTTAGGGATTAATTCTGTCCATCTAGCTAGTATTTTTCTCTATGGTTTCCCTTTCAACTATAAGCTAAAAACAAAAATATGGGAAAGAGAAGTGTGCCGTGTCTTAGCTATGAGGAAAAACTAATAAAGGTTATGTGTAGGGAAATTGGTGTAGTAAAGAGCAGAGGGATGGTAAAATTTAATTAGCAAGGAAGAAAGCTTCCCATATATTAGTGGGAGAGAGCTCATGTTGCTGGTAATGTTCCAAGACTCTTAAAGTGTCAGTCTCTTATTTTGTCCCTTTTCCCATAGTTGTTAAGTAATTATTTCTCCATTCTATCAAAGCACTTTTCTGATATGATAAACTCTGAAAATGCCCAGCTATGGGAGGCTGCAATATTAGTAAAATCCACACATGCATCAATTTTTATAGTCAATATCCTTTTTCTTTAGTATACATCTAGTAGGATTGAGTGAAACCAGCAAATATTTTTAACAAAAATGGTCTAAATATTTATACTAGTTGTGATGAATTAAGTTTTAATAGGAACAGAGAAAATATAATAATTTAAATCATTGTAAGTGATGGTACATTTAATAGAGGTAAGCATTTCTATATTAATTAGTAAATTAGACAAAAGACCTAAGAAATATTGGAAGCTAAGTACATGAATAAGCATTAAGAAGATGTACAATTTCTTTGTTTTTACAAAAAAAGGACACTAGCGGTAAACCTTTTTTATGTCAATTGACTTGCTGATTTCATCATACCCTTTTAAGATATGCAGATGTGATACATAACTAGTCTGTCATAGTTTGTAAAATATAGGGATTTTAAAGTAGAGATATGAATATTTTTCTTACTATTTAGATTTGCAGTTTAGGCACATTTTTGTTTTTCTAATGATTAAGTCCTGCTTTTTAGAAGTCAATGTTTCACAGTTTATTTTTCTGATCCATCCCAAACAATAGTGGCTGGTCAATTACCACAATAATTACATTTACCATGTGTATAACACTTTTAACTTTAGTAAAAGATTCAATTAAAAATAAGTATTTTTTTTGTATCTAATGGGAATTTGTAATATCATGGAGAGAGAAGACATTAGAGCAATTGATGAGTATTAGGTTAGATCTGTGAGATTGCTAATGAGTAGCCCAAACAGGGGAGAGGGAGGAAAAACCATGAGCTGGTATCTGGAGCTAAAAATATCAAGTTAAGAAGGGAAGCATGGGATTCATGAGTAGTTTTGCATAACTTCCATAAAATTCTGTGAGTATTTTGGTTTTAGAATTTCTCTACTCTAACCTTTCTATCTTACTAAAGAAGAAATTGAGCCCCAAAGAACCTAAGCCGCTGGCTGAGGTTGTAGTCAGGAGGTGGTGACTAAGGTGGGACTGGAACTTAGTTTCCCAGACCATTGGTCTATGGTGCTTTCAGTGAGGAAAATTTAAGAGAACTTGTGGACCAGCTCAGCTCTTTGTTGTTCATTTCTCTTTTGTTGCAAATCTTTCTCTCAGATTGTCAATGTTTTTGGATTGAACTTAATATTCCTGATTTATTGTTCAAAACTACTTTACTCTTCACTGAGAAAAGGCATGACCATTTATGTGCCATTTTCCTATACTGAAAAAGTGATTTTCACTGATGGTAGCATGAATTTGCAATTTGGGGAAGAGCTAAATAAAAAAATATTTTGGGGTTTGTCATCCGCTCAACCCGTGTCCTTGACCTTTCATGGTCCTAATGCCTTTCATTTTTTCCCTTCTAAAAGAAATCTTTACAAAAGCTCTCATACTTGCCTGTATTTTTTTTTTTTTGACAAACACTACCAGGAAAGCGATGTTTGAAGTGTTCAGTATGGCCTCCAATCTCAGGCTTTATCTTTGAAATTTTGCACACTGAGTTAAAATATTGCTACATTTGCAGCCTGGGATTGTCCTTGCTAATTCCATATGAAGTCAGAGTGCCAAAGAACTCTTAGAACTCCCCTTGTGAATTTGCTTGGTGAGCGGTTCTGGACTTGGCGTTTTAATCTCTCCATCAGGATCAACGTGATCCTGTGTTAAAGCCAAGGTCAAATGGGATAAGCATTTGAACTTTCTCTTTAGTCTTGCATGGCTTGTTGAAACATGTAACCTTTCTAGGCTTGGTTTCTGCTTTGTAGGAGAATCCGAAGTCCAAGCAGATGTTTCTTTCCTTCTTTTGAAAACCACTTTTCATTTTACTAGGCATGGTGTCAAAAAAGCAATTGGGGGTAGATTAGGTAGAAGGTGGAAGGTCAGTGTTTTCTTTGCTAATATTGCAAAATAAGAGGTTTTATGTTTGTTTATTCATATTTTCTGCCAATTGGGCTGATGAACAAGTGGGTGAAATGACATAGATTTCCATCATATATCAGCAATGGCTACAGAGTCAAGGTGTGTGATTAAACGCCAGCATAGCAGCCATCTGATCCCTTTTGGTTGGTGGAAAATAAAACACTTAAGCAACCAGCTGCACCACTTTAAGGCGTTTGTTTTCCTCCAATTCAGTCAATGTAAATGAGTCCCTTCTTCCACAAAATACTCAGTTTGGTTTTTTGTTACTAATGACTTACAAATAAAACAGTAGCTAAGCTGTTTTTCCCCTCCTAATGCAGTCCTATGTTCTCTTAAATGAACCACCATGCACTCATTATCTTTAACTATAAGTGACATTTATGGTCAACTTTATGGTTCTGTCATTTCCCATGGCTCACTAACAAACCCCTTAAAATAACTGTCTTTTAGGAACCTCAAGGTTTTGGCCTTCTGCTTCACAATAGCTTGGGGGACAACCTATCAAACTGATGGTGGTATGGAAAGGTAGAATACTATATATTCAAGTTGTTCTGCCTTTCTCTATTTGGAGGCACTAATTAAAAACCTCCAATTCATATTTTTTATAAAACCTATGTTGTTGTTGTTAGGTGCCGTCAGTAGGTGTCCAACTGATAGCGACCCTACGTACAATAGACAAAACACTATTGTTAGTGCTTCTCTGCTATTCACAGGGTTTTCAATGGCTGAGTTTTTTGGGGAAGTGGGTTGCCAGATCCTTCTCACAAGCCTATAGCACCTGGTGTTCTCAGGTGGTCTCCCATTCAAGTACTAACCAGGCTTGACCTTGCTTAGCTTCTGAGATCTGACGGGATTAGAGATCACCATCGTATGGCTCCAGGCATCAAACTTATAGATAATGGTAAATAATTCCTCAGCTAATTTCATGGGCACAAAATAACTAAGAAAGGAAAGAATGGAGGACATATACATAGAAAAATTCTGTAATTTCATGGTTGAGAAGGGATATTTGCTATGAAATTGCAAATCGCTGTTGGATATTAAAGCCACAAATCATTGCCAAATTTGGTGAGAAAGAAAGTTTGAATTCTTCTGTGGATCATTTCTTCTTATTTTGCCCTCTTTTAGTAACCAACATTTTGTCATTAACTGGGGAGTGTTGCTATCTCCTGGATTTAGCAGATGGAGTGGTGTAGGTACGTGATGGTAAAAGGGTTTTTAATCTTTATTGCACATTAGAATTACATGGTGAGTGTTTAAGATGTACTGTTGTCTAGATGCCCAACTCCTGGGCCTCAGATTGGATTGTTCTGTGGGTGAGGTGGGAGTGAGGTGGGAGGGGTGTTGACATTGATTTCTTTTTAAAAGATCCCCAGATGATTCCAGTGGACCAAGGCTGAGAGACAAGGCAGCTAGACATTGTACAGGCTATTATATTAGGGCATTTTAATGACTAAAGATAGATTCTCCTCTTTGGAAAACAGAAACAAAACAAATGATAAACGCAATTATTTATTTTTTACTAATTTCAACTGCATAATTTATAAGTTAGAAATTTTTGATGAAACTAAAACTAAACTTGTGTTTTTAACGCTTTTAAACAAAAAGTATAGTGACATAGATTACTATTTCTATCAAGGGATTGAGTTTGCTGTTTTGGCCAGGATTGGAAGTTTTGATAAACATACAGAAATATTTTGTAAATATGCAACAATAAATTCCCTTTCTGATTGAGCTAATTTGAGTTTCTTCTGTCTTTGGTACTAAAATGATTATTGCTTAAGCATTTTTTTCTAGATGTGGAGGAAATGAGATTAGAGAGTAGAAACAAAGGCTTCGTAGAAAGGCATGTCCTAAATTGGAAGAATTTAGATTGAAGAGAGATGGAATAGAATTCTGAATAGGAAGAAGTTCACTAACTTATTTGGATCCCCTCAATGGTTGGTAAAACAAAATTTTTAATTAGTATAAACCATAGATTCCTTGTCTGCAGCCATACCACTGTGGTGTCCAATTCCGTCAGATCTCAGAAGTTAAGCAGGGTTGAACCTGGTTAGTACTTGGATGGGAGACCACCTGGGCACACCAGGTGCTGTAGGCTTGGGAGAAGGATGCAGAAACCCACTCTCAAAAACAAATCAGCCACTGAAAATCCTATGAATAGCATAGAAGCACCAATAATAGTGTTTTGTCTGTTCTCCATAGGGTCACTATGAGTCAGACACTGACTTCACAGCACCTAACAACAAAGTAGATTCCTTATCTATGCACAGTGGTCAGAAACAATACAATAACAATCACAATGTTGTTATTTATTAACTAAGACTTCAGAGATTCTTGGCACAGCATCTTTCTATTTTTTTGGATTTTACGCATTTTCAGTTGGCAATATAAGTGTTTTCTGCAATCATTTGAAATCATTATTGCCAGGTGAGCAATGAGTTCTTCAAATATGTTTTAATATTCTTTGATTTTATTCTTACTTTGCAATGTATCTCACAGTGTTTGGACCATGGTACATACTTAATAAATACTTCTGAAGTAACTTTAGATGGAAAAAGAGGAGAATTAAATAGCCAGTTTATGCAAGATGGAAAACTAGATCAGCCAATATTAGTTGAACATGGACTTTATAAGAATGAGGACAATTTAAAAAAAGCTATACTAAAACCTCGCCTGCAGCCATAGCCCTGTGGCATCTGATCCCATCAGATCTCGGAAGCTAAGCAGGGTCAGGCCTGGTTAGTACCTGGATGGGAGACCACCTGGGAACACCAGAAGCTGTCGGCTGGGAGAAGGACCTGGCAACCCCCTCCCAAAAATCAATCTGCCATTGAAAACCCTATGCACAGCAGAGAAGCACGGACAATAGTGTTTCCCCTGTTGTACAGAGGATTGCTATGATGATCCTTGACAGATGACTGACTTGACGGCACCTAACAACAACAACATCCTAAAACCTCACTGTAGATCTAAGTGCGGAAGGACAAGATGATCTAGAGTGACATAATGAGCTAAACATGTGAGAGGTTCTTATAGTTATTTGGCTACTTTTATGTTTAAACTTTACAATATTTGGCTGATGTGAGTTGAGAAGTCTAGTATCAAAAGCATGGGCTCTGGGCTCAGATATACCCAGGTTTGAATCCTACCTCTACATTTATTAGCATGATGGTCTTGAACAAATTACTTAACTTTTCCCAGATTCCTATATATATATATATATATGAAGAATCCTCTTATCCTGACTTTATAGGATTATGAAGGAGTTTTGAGGAGATAATGTACAGTTCACATATTGTTGTTGTTAGGTGCTGTCGAGTCAGTATCTGATTCATAGGGACCCTATATACAAAAGGCAAAATGCTATTGTTAGTGTTTCTCTGCTATTCATAGGGTTTTCAATGACAGATTGATTTTTGGGAGCATTTTGCCAGTTCCTTCTCCCAAGTACATATATTAGGTGCCTAATATTTTTATTTGGTTATTGTTGTAGATTTCTGGAAAAGATCCTTCCGGGAAGGACCTAAGTGAATAGTCTTTGAATATATTTTTAAAGGCATCCTCTGATTACTTTCCCACTTTGAACCACTATAAATCAAGAAAAGACTATGAAAATCAGATACAAAGTAGGGACTATGTTAACACAGCTCCTTACTTTTGTTGAGAGAAATTATATAATGCAGTGGAATAACTGTGGGGATTAGCATCTGATGTCTTAGGTTTAAATACCACTCAGACATTTACTGCCTTCTATTTTCTTCTTTGCAAAATGTGGATCCCAATTCCCTACTCATCTGTCCCTCAACTTTTCTAAAGGCTGTGATGAAAGAACCAATGAAAAAGTAACTTCTAGATTATAAAGGGCTGTCCAATGTAATAATGAAAAAAGGGAGAGCAGTCCCATTCTTCTACTAAAAATATGGGAGCAGGATTGAGATGGCATAATCATCCACATTTAGTTGAGGAATTGTAAGCATGCCATTGAAAATGCGACAAAAGGTACCATTCAATTTATTCTCTCCTTTTAAAGCAATTAGTCTAGGGAACAAACAATTAGCACTGGGGAAAAACAAACATGTAGCTCAAAAGTAACCTTGGCTGCATAGAATTTAAGATGACAAAAAAAAGTCTAAAAAGGATATTATGAACTTATAAATGACAGAAATCTCATATGGGCACCGTGACCCAGCTAGCTATTCCTTTATTTGGAGATAATTACCTACCTTGTGGCTGATATGTTTATAAAGTAAACCCAAAGCATTTAGGTTCCATTTCTTTTGTTTAGGTTTGTTTTTCTGTTGTCTTGCTCTGGGTCTAAAGAAAGTCTGAACATAATAGGAATGGCATGGAGCTATTTTAAAAAATGTGGCCAGAGGGGGGGCTAGGGCTGAAGAACTACCACCACAGAAATAAACATTTATCTACTTTTATGACTTGACTTTAATAACAATGTGACCCGCAGAATGTCTCCCACCCTCTACAGGCAGGGCATTACTACTCTTTGTTCCATCTTGTGCCTTTATCCACCCACCAAAGGCACCTATTGCTACATCTAATTCCAATGCCAGGAACATTTACTCTTCTCCCAGTGTTCAGGTTTGGATCCACTTTCTTTCTGGAAATATATCAAAGTCAGTCTCCAGCCTGCGGTCGTGGTCTAGAGTGCAGAAGAGTTTAGTCATAGCTTGGTCCAAACTTCTGAACAACGATATTAAGCTTATGATTTCTAAAATGTTTACATTAGCTCTCTCCATGCTGTTTACTGCAGTTTTTGACACTAACACTGTTCAGTCCAGATGAGAGAACAAGATCAGCCACTGAGATTGTTGTTGGTTGTAAGTTCTACTTGCAGATGTCCTTAAACTAATGAAAGCCAGAATGTATTTCCTTCTCCGATCACATGATCAGAAAGCCAAGGTTGTTGGGGATATTTGAGAAAGCTTTGTTTTCCAAGGTTAACAAGTTCTGGAGGGAAAATAATATGAGCCCTCCTCATATATTGCCTTAGTGAAGTAAGAGGTAACTTGCTCTCTGGGGTTTATCTCAGAAGCTCCTCAAAACTTTATGGGTAGAAAAGTGTACTTTAGTAGTGTCTGCTTTGTTATTACTTTTAAATCTCCAAGGATATGAATTGTTTTGGTATATAAAACAAGCATTGAATTCAAGTAGTTTTCAATCAGCAAAAAATGCTGCTCTATTTTCACAACAATTTTGGCTCTTGTAGACATTGTTTTGGAGCATACACTGCCTGGTCTTAGAAATATGCATAGAAAGAACCATGCTTCATTTTTCCTTTTGGCTTTCATTTGTTTAATATTATACTAATGGACAAGTTGGGCCAACTAAAGAGACAGCAAAAGAGGCAAGTTAAGAACAGGGTGATTTTAATTAACTAGCTCTTTTTAAAGCTGCTGAAATCTGCCTCTTGGATTGGCAACACTTTGCCATTAGAACCAGACAGACCCTGAAAATGCTTGGACTTTCCTTTTACTTGAGATTTTTAAAAAGTAATT
This sequence comes from Pedetes capensis, assembly GCA_007922755.1. Taxonomy (NCBI): domain Eukaryota; kingdom Metazoa; phylum Chordata; class Mammalia; order Rodentia; family Pedetidae; genus Pedetes; species Pedetes capensis. The sequence goes on from VMDO01007791.1 coordinate 31,668, forward strand.
TTTTTAAAGAAGAAAGGAATGATCTATTTCCAAGGCTTTCTGCATTGCCCTTGAGACATAGATATGGTTTTTGGTCTTTACTGGAAGAAAACTATGTGAAGATATTGGTGGACCTCTTGGGCCTCCTTCCATGATGGAAAACAATATTACAATGGGAACTTGATACAGACAATGAAAACAACTTTCATGGAAGCTGTATACTTTGCACCAGGATGATAATGAAGCAAAGGAATTTGGACAGTAGCTTGAAGTTTTCTGTAATAGAACTTAAATTGCATCCATCTAAGTAAGGATTTTGTTCTAATCTACTAAGCTTACGTCATTGACTATTTTATATCTAAGCAATGCCTGCTTGGTTCTCTTTTGCATGGTATTTTCAGGAATATGCATATATAAAAAATCTTTGTTGAACCATATTTGATGTGTCTGGTTATTAAATGTCTAGTCATTTTTTCTCTAATACATTTCCTATTATATCTTAATTTTAGCATATGTACGTTTCTCTCAGCCACATGATGTAGTAAATATTTAGAAAAATGTATTCACCTACTCTGCCAATGAGGCCAATGTTCTCCAACATAAATGTCGCCATTTAAGGGAAACTTTATTAATAATGATGATCGCTAATATTTATCCAGTACTTATTACATAACTGGAAGAGTGTGAGGCAGTTTACATGTTGTGGAAGAGTAGTTAGTTTTCTCCCATCCTGTTTCTCTTTCTTTTTAGAAGCCCAATCGGTTTCATTTCCATCCTCAATTGCACTTAGATGAGGCTAATTGAGTTCATTTTTGCCAATGATATGCATATATTGCCACGTACCATTTCTATGTATAGCCTATAAAATTTTCTCATATGTAATGTGCCATGCTCTTTCCTTTTCTGCTGCCTTGATGCAGAAAAGCAAGACAATTTTAGAAGTGATGTGTTGAAAAGGTTAGGGTTATAACATGCAGAATCTTGGTTACAATATTCCTGCGCCTGACTATCAGGAACACCCATTTAGGATTGTGTATGTGAGAAGTAAACTTTTGTGATGTTGGAGTTATTATATATCAGGGCATTTACTTGTAATAGCTAGCATTACTTCAATATATGGGTATTATTTAATTCCTTACTCTTTGGGATAGGAGTAATATCTTACTCTCTCCATGAGATGGTGAATGTGGCTCATAGGTTTTTTTTAATGTGTAAAATGATAGAGCTGGGTCATAATTCCAAGTTCTCCTTGTGGCTGCATGTTTCTTTTGTTATATTATCAATCAAGAAGTAATCTTCCTGTAAATTCCAAATCTTCTACTTTGTACTATGCAGATAAACTCCTTAGGATTGAAAAGCATATTAATTGCATATCAGGCTCTCTGTATTCATTAACCTTTGCTTTTAATGTGAGGATTGCACTCAGCAGAATTTTTTGTGTGGATAATTTGAAAGTTTTTCAAAGGAAATTGAGACTTGTTTAAATTATATCACTTCAAATGCTTTAGATTAAAAAAGAGTTTAAAGAAACTATATCACTAGACATACAACAAGATATATATATTTGGTATAAATATATTATATACATAAAAGTTCATAATAAATATTATCAAATAATGTAATTCTATAATATGCACCTACTTAAACTACTGTGTTTTAGCTGAAATTATTTGAAATATATTAATAGCAACTACTTTTTGTTACTGTTTAATATTTTACCCAAGTTATCTTACCTGAACTATTTTATGGTTTTAATCATGGGAAATCTTCATAGTCATTTTGAATCTGATGAGTTCTGTGTTTTTAGATCCCTGACACTCAATTGTCATTCAGGAGACTATGAGTTTTCTACATCTGTCAAGGGATAGCTCTGTAACTGCACCATGATGTTTGGATCATTGGAAAAGATGTTTGAACTGTTGCCATAATATATGCACAATCAAGTTAATAAGCACAGTAAATGCATCACAGGGTAACATGGTTTTAAATGTAGAGACTTTGCATGCATATTTTTTAAAAAGCAGAAAAATTGCTATCTGAAGTTTTGGAAGTGAAGCAAGCACATACCCAAAGAGAAAAAGCCTACTGGTTACTTGGAAAACTTGAACATCAATTAGATAAAAATAAATAAAATAGTCTCAAGATCCAAAATAAGTAGTGAAGTTCATGAAGGCACTGAGGAAACTGAAAATCTGTGCAACAAAATGCCTGAAATACCAGAGGAAATACACTTTTGATATTATATTATAAAATAACATATTTATTCATGGTTAATAACCAAGTATAACATTCCATACTAAGGACCAAAGTCCTTCATTTTCTTGTTGAAACATTGGAATGATTTTCCATAATAAAAAATGAAAACAAAAACTGCTTCTCAATAACAGAATGATGAGATTGTTTCACCAAAAAGTGGTGTTTGGCAGTTTTCTCTTTATCTTGCTGAAAGCTCCCTGCTAATTCTCAGCATTACCTGTTACTCTCGACCTCATCACTCTGGGAATAGAGTCTAGTTTATGGGCCAAACTTCCTAGAGGAACACCAGGTTCTACTCTTTGCAAATAAAGTTCCATTTAGTCCTGGCAACGCAAAGCTTTCTGGTTCAAAGAGAATAGTCTTATAAGACTTCTTGGACACTAAATAACTCTTACAAAACAACATTTTGATGAATTAAGTGTAAATGAATAAGAAACATATGGATTAAATTTCCTTTGAAATATGCTTGCCTTTTCTGAATTAAGGGGTAAAATGTTTGGCAAAATGTATTTTGCTGAACCCAAAATACTAAAATAAAAAGCTCAATGTTTTGCTGGACCCCCAAATTATGCTGGAGTCTCTCTTCTTTGCAAATTACTTGTGTTTAGGCTTAATACTGTTTTTTTTATCCTTTTTGAATTTGAAAATGGCTTTACTCCGACCTCTAATTACTTCCTTGGATTTGTGTTTTTAGTTATTGATAAAACCTCCTTAAGAGTATGCATCTAATTTTATATTTACGTCTTCTTTTGGTAGAAGAAATGTATTCAGCTTTGTCAGTAATTGTGCAATCTTAATTTTACATCTTAGTTAAACTTAAAGTAATATGTAAATTGTCTAGAATTTTCCTCATTATTCAAACTTAAAGTACTAGGTAAGTTGTCTAGAATTTCTCCCCATCTTGTGGTCACTTGGAAATGACACAGACCAGAAGGACTTCTGAAGATGTAGAAGAAAGAGACATCAGGTCCCAATTTTGCAAGGATGGACAAATTGGCACAAGTGAGAAAGTATACTGTGTAGTTCTTCACCTGTTCTGCTGCTGTAAAGATATCTACTCCCTTTCTTGGAAAAGGACCTAGCAGCCCACTTCCCCCCCAAAAAAAACCAGCCACTGAAAACGCTGTGAATAGCAGAGAAGTACTGATAATAGTGCTGGGCATGGCACAGTGTTGAATAGTGTTTTGTCTGTTTTATATAAGGTCTCTGTGAGTTAGACACCAACTTGATGGCATCTCACAACTCCCTTTCTACTCTCTTTGCTGTCATGCAGTAGAGGAATAAGTGCACACGGTTGGTTTTACTAAGTTTCAGGATTCCTTTCTCATCTTTGATTTAATCTCCCTCTGTGGTTCTCTAAGAGAGAACAAAAGAGTAGCTGCTTCCTGAATTAGCTCTGCTCTGTGCAATTGTAATTAAGGTCCCTACCATCAGTCAGGGCTGGGATTTAGCTCAGTTGGTAGAGTGCTGCGCTGCAGTCTCTGACATCCCAAGTTCAATTCCTAGCACCGCACAAATGGGAGAAGGACCTGGCAATCCACTCCCAAGGCAATCCCGAAACAGTCAGCCATTGAAAACCCTATGAGGGTCGCTATGAGTCCAATTCAATGGCACCTAACAACAACAGCAATAACCATCAGTCAGCCTGCAGCCATAGCCCTGTGGCATCCCGTCAAATCTCGGAAGCTAAAAAGGGTCGGGCCTGGTTAGTACTTGGATGGGAGACTGCCTTGGGCACACCAGATACTGTAGGCTTGGGAGACGGACCCGGCAACCCACTCCCAAAAATCCATCTGCCTTTGAAAACCCTATGAACAGTAGAGTGTTCGCGTGTTGTGACAAAATGTTTCGCCTGTTGTGCATAGGGTCGCTGAGTCAGATACCGAGTCCACAGCACCTAACAACAACAACAACCATCATGTCACCACAGAGTTCCAGATAAAGATACTCTTTTGATCTCTCCAGCTTGCTCTGGGTCCTTTTGTCTTTTTTTCTTGAAACTGTGAACAAACAAGTCTTTTGCATTTTCTCTCTTGAATCAAGCCTTCCCCACTCAGGAGCTTTGCACATACGGTTCTCTGACTTTGGAACATTCTCCAACTTTCTGCCTTCCATCAGCCCCTGGCTAATCATACTTTGGTTTTAATCACAATTCAAATGTCACCACTCCAGAGAGGTCCTTTCTGAACAAGTAGGTCTCTCTCTCTCCTAAAGCCTTTTGTTTTGCTTTATGATATATAAAATCACAATCTGTAGTTATTTTAACTATGTGTTTGTTCCTTTTTTGTATATTTCTTCCAAAAACACTAGAATTATGTTTACCTTGTTTATGATTTTTCATCTCAAGCTTAGCAAAGAACCTGGCACACAGAAGGTATTGAATATTTGTTAATAAATGAATAAAAATGAAGCATTAGGTAGTCTTCTCTTTCCCTTTTAAGGTGGTGGCAGAAATAAATTCAGGTAAAAATGATGAAGAAGTAAAAGGGAGTTAGCTATTTTATTTTTTTTAATTCCTGATGCAAATACTTGTAATGTTTAATGTCTGATCTCCACACTTTTCCCCAAATTTTCATGTTAGTTAACTTAGTTAAGTTTCTAAGTCATTTTCACAAATGATTTTTTATTTTATCAATTCATATTTATAGAACAAGTATTCAGAGATTTCTCTTTTTTAAAGGGCTATACTGGAATTTGGTAAGCTGCTGCTTGGTTAGTATTTCCAAAGTATGTTGTATAAAACATTACTCCTATGAGATATTAAGGATATTAGGAGGAAAGGGATTCATGATCAGATTATTTTAGGAAGCTCTAGAATAAATAATGTTGAAAAGATTTTTTTCCTCCACAAGAATTCTCAGCCTCTTTAATATGTTAATTTACCTTAAAATTTTAAGAATGTAGGATCACAGAGTTTCTAACTTTTTTTGAAAGATAGGAATTTCTTTTAAAAGATAAAACATAGGAAGCAAATACTCAGATGAAGTGTGGAGTGCAAAAGACTTACTGGTAACATCTATAAAAGGGAAGTGGAAGCCAGGCGTGGTGGTGCTTGCCCATAATCCCAGCAACTCAGGAGGTGGAGGCAGGAATGAATCCCTGGCCATAGGCTGCCTGTGTGACTTAGTGAGACCCTGACTCAAAATAAAAAGTAAAACATGGGCTGGAGGTGCAGCTCAGTGGTAGAGCACTTGTAAAGTATGTGTGAGGCCCTGGCTTCAACCCTCCAGGACACAGAAAATAATAATAATAATAATAATAATAATAATAATAATAATAATAATAATAATAAAATATAGAAGGAAAAGAAAGAGAAAACAGAATTGTTCATCAGGAGCTCTCAGAATATAAGGCTGACATTATAAAATTTCTTTTAGCTCTGATGAGACAATGAGAATCCTGGAGCAAAGACTGCCCATCAGAGGCAGAGGCATCTTCCATTGGGGTGACATGGCTGGCCTCTTGTGCTTGAGTCTTGTTCAGTAATTGGCTAGTGCCACCCCAAGAAGATTGTGACTTCAAAAGTTGAAGCAGATATGAAGACATTAACAGCTGGCAGTTTTCAGCTAACCACACTCCTTAGAGATGGGCCATATGTCTTTTCTTGAAATGCAGTCCAACAGTCTACTTCATATGCATTTGGGCAATAAACTCCAGGGTTGCAGTTGACCTCTTTTCCTGATGGTAAACTTGGAAGAGGAAAGCTAGAGGAACAAATTGTCACTATACTGGGTCCTCAAACTGTGACTGGTACTCATCCTCTCCCTCTACCACTATCCAACCTAAATTCCCTTTGCCTTCAACTCTCACCTCTGCTAACACAGGTAGCTTTCTTAAAGGTCGAAGTTCATCTCTTCTCAGTTCACATTTGCTGCATTTGTCCATTTATGGTCATAACTGAACAAGAGAATACTAACAAGTACTAGAGTGGGTCATCTGAATTCCACACATATTCTTATCTTCCCCTGTTGGGTAACAGCAATCCTATTTCTTCTTGGTAATCAAGATCAATTAGCTATGCCAAAATCTGACTCTTCTTCTTGCCTGTCGGTCCCTGAACACAGCTGTAGCTCTTAATTGCCTAGTGCCCTTTGTTGTATCTTGCAGGAGAATGCCCTGCCTTGGGGATCAGGAATTCTAACCTTACTAAGCCTGGAGTTGCAGGGAACACAAAATGCCTCCATTGGTCACTTAGAATGATGGTAAAGTGTAGGGAATATTATGGGACCTCCAGGGGATAGAGAGGAAATATGGTTGGGATAGGGGCTTATCTAGCATGCCTGGAGGACTGATATCTATCCTCCAGGGCAAGATGGCTCCCAGTGACCTTTGTCCCACATCTGCGTCTTCTTGGGGACAAGTGAGCCAAGATGGCTGCTGCCCTCCTGGACCCTCTGCCACCCAATTGGTTACTCCTGAGTCTCACCCTGCCCCCTGATTGGCCACTAAAGAACACCCTCTGATTGGCCAGGAAGTGACATCCTGGTTCACCCACAATTGGAAAGTCACTCCTACTTAGTTGCACCCAGTCCCTCATATGGCTTCCTGACTGGTTGGCGGTCATCTTGGGGCAGGTACCTAGAAACTGTATAAGCAGAGCTTGCTCGCCACTCTGCATGATGATGCTGCCATACCACCACAGATTGTTCTGCCACTCCACTGCAGACAGGCCACACCATGGCCAGATCAAGAGAGAAGACTGCCTGCCATCACAGAGGCACTCTATTGCCAGACCAGAATGGAGATCATCAGACACCACCATCACAAATAAGAGACCCTCAGAACTGTGTAGCACCTAAGAGCAATGTAACACTTCTAGGTGCAGCACATTTAAGTGCTGTACAATAGAGAGCTGTGTTTCTAAAGACATCCCGAGGCCAGCTGTCCTTGACTCCATCCTCTGTACCTTGCCAGTCCCCCACAATGTTGGGGTTCAGGCAACAAAATAGCCCCAACAGTAAGGGGCTATTTTGCTTCTGTCATATGGTTCTCAGACCCATATGTTCTTCCTACTGGCAAATAGCATCTTTGGTTCAGCACATTTTGCATCACAGAGGAAGACCCCACGTCCTTGCTGAGTGTTATCTCCAAGCTGATATTCAGTGTAATTTCAGGAGATCTTTTTAGTGTTATATGGGGCTTATTGCCACAGGATGGCTTGGCATATGACACAAGCAGTAAATCCCATGAACATAGACCCGTTTCTGCACCTCCTTCACCATGAAGTAGGTATCCTGGTCAGAGGTTGTGTTTTACCCTTGATTCTATGTCTTTGGAATAGAGACTCTAAAAGCCTCAGATAGTGAGACCAACCAAGGATAGTTGAGCATGAAAAATAAATACATAATTTGAAAAAGTGTTTATTACAGTGAGATGAAATCACTGACCTTCAAGGACACAAGAGATTCAGTGTAGTCAACCTGCCACCATGTGAATGGCAGGTCTTCTTGAGGAATAGTGAAATACAGGAGTTCAACTTTAGTTTCTCTTGCTGGTAGGCTGGACATTTGGAGGTGTGTAACTAGTAACTAGATTGGCCTTGATCAATGGAAGTCTGTGCAGTTGGGTCTACACATAGCGACCATCTGGACACTAACAAAGTCTATCTAATATCAACTGGCTGGTTGTTGTTGTTGTTAGGTGCCGTCGAGTCGTGTCTGACTCATAGCGACCCTCATAGAGTTTTCAATAGCTGATTGTTTCAGGATTGCCTTGGGAGTGGGTTGTCATATCCTTCTCCCATTTTTTTGTGGTGCTGGGAATCAAACTCGGGACCTCAGAGACTGCAGAGCGATGCTCTACCAACTGAGCTAAATCCCAGCCCAACTGGCTGGTACATATGGTCTTTTTAGTTGTTTAGTGCATCTTATGAGATGAATGCTCTTGGATGCATCTTGAAGTGTAATACAAACACCTACTCTGATATGTCCTTCTGTGTACTTCTATCCCAGGCTTCCTTGTTTTCAATCTTTCTCATCATAGGCCCTTGACCAATTTGCCTGGCCATTTTCCACTGCCCATCAGTCCATGTATTTTCTAATTTCAGGCCATATCTCCTATACATCTTCTATATAAAGCAGATGATTAGGTGCACTGTCCAAAGCTCTGTGAATTTTGGCTTTCAAGGCAAGCCTTGAGTGAGGCTGTAAGAAAGCTTCTGTTTGTTTCCTATTTCATCTGTGCACAGAATAAAACCATCTATAAATCAAGCTCAGCCTTTCCTTCTTCCAGGACTTAGCTGATAACGTTAGCTCTCCTACCTTGCATAAATGAGGTTGAGTGAGTGCAACCATGTTGGGTCAAATGAACAAGCTAAATGTCACCTTGCTTATGCCTTCTGAGTTTTTTCAGATGTCATCACGTGTCCTATAATGCATTGCTGTTAGACCCACCAAATTCTGTGGCTTGGCACACCATGAGTTCTTTCTCAAAAAATATGTAATTCTTCATTGTAGTATTAATGCAGTGTAGGGAGGGAGGAAATTGCCAAAAACTTCCAAATTGGGAAAACGGCTTTTGAATATCTGGTTTTGTAAATTAGAAATCTAGGGAAAATGAAAGTAACTTGGTTGCATGATTGTACAAAACCCTTCCTTATTGGACAATTGGACTGAAAGCTGATTGGCTCAGGCCATTCTGTGGGCAAGCTATAGAAAGAGCTGTGCTGTGGCAGCTCGACCCTTTTAGGCCCTTTTAGGCCCTTTTTAGGCCTTTTAGGCCCTTTCCGCCTTTTGCCCACACCATTGGCTAAGGAAGGCCTTCTCGCCCCTTATTGTCTGGACCACCGATGAGTAAACACCTCTCTTGCTGCTCTCCCCTGGACCTTTGGTGAGGAAAGAACGCTCTCCCGTGGAAATCATCAACAAGGAAAAGAACCTGCTCTCCGTCTGATCACCAATGAAGCAACAGCTGTCTCCTCATGACCACCGAGACAAGCAACATAGGTGTTTGCCCCTGGAAGGCAAAAGCACCTGAAGCTTTTCCTTTCTTCTGTCTCCTCTGGGGTCCCGAGGGCCGCAGGACTCTGTGCCCCTCTTCCAAGTGTCCTGAGTGAAATTGTGTTTAGTATCCGTGTGCGCGGCCATGCCACCCGTCCAAACCTCCAGGCCGGACAGGGAGGTACGTGCCCCACAATGCAGGGCTCTGGACAAGTTCTAGCTGTACATTGGAGCTCCAAGGACTTGAATAAGGTTTTTCTTGCTAATGCTGGCAATACACTCCATGCTGTATCTTTTTCCACTGTTGACCTTTAACAATATTGTGTTCTTTAGACTCCAAACCTCAATTGGTGAAATATTTACATAATCTGAAGAGAAATCAGAGTATCTCACACTCAATTGGCATGAATACTTGCACCACAGCTTTAACCTATGATGTGTACCTGCAGAGGCCTGTAAGGTGTCATGCTTCCTTCTTTGTAGTAGAGGAGATAAGATGTGGCAATTTGAGTTTTCCTTTACAGGGATTATTCTGATATGTCTCTGATTCTTTGTTGTTGTTGTTTTTAGGGTCCGTCAAGTTGAGTCCGACTCATAGTGACCCTATGTACAGCAGATTACAATACTTCTCGATTCTGTGCCAGGCACATAATCTTATTTATATGTAAGCCCATTGTTGCAGACAGTGTGTCAATCCATCTGGTGGAGGGTTTTCCTTTTTTTTCACTGACCTGCCATTCTCCCAAACATGATGTCTTTCTCCAGGGATTGATCTTTCCTGACTACATGTCTGAAATATGTAAGACACAGTCTGGCCATTCTTGCTTCCAAGTAGCCCAATCATGGAAGTTTTATAAGACTTATTTCCTACTCTCTGAAGCATATGTTTCTTATTAAGATCCAGCTACTTTTTGTACAACCTATCTACCAGTATGGGCTGGAATTTAGCCCAGTTGGTAGACTGTCATTCTACATTCTCTGAGGTCCTGGGTTGGATTCTCAGCACCACAAAAATGGGAGAAGGATGTGGCAATCCACTCCCAGGGCAATCCTGAAATAATCAGCCATTGAAAACCCTATGAGGTTTGCTACGAGTAGGACTTGACTCGATGGTACCCAATATGATGTAAAAGATGCAATGGATAAATGTGATATTCTGAAGAGTATGCACATGGCTCAGATTACTTCAGTATATATTATGACAGAGGGTAGGAGGATTAACAAAATCCTTGGACAAAATCAAGAATATATATTGTTGTTTGTTTCCTATGAATAAAAACTTCTAATATTCTTGCTTAATTGGTATATAAAGATACATTTGCCAAATTAATAGCCAGATAAAATCTGAGGCTGTCCTAATCTGCCTGAATAATGATATTGTACCTGATAATGCTATATGTGGCAGTCTATGGCCATTTTCTGGGTTCCAACCAGCTTCTGCAGGAACTAGACCAAAAAATTAAATGGAAAAATGTATGGACCACTACACTTACTTTCTTACCTTTTTTATTAATAATTTTTTGTTAGCATACAAAATAGTTGGTTTCATTATATATTTTCATACATGCACATCACTGTACATTGTTCATATTCACTCCCATGTTACCCTCTCATATCCTTTTTCCCCTCCTGTTTGTCCCTTTATTCTCCCAAATAATCCCCCTTCAGCTTTCATGAATTATATATATTATTATGGTATTTATATTTATGTTGTTCGTTATGTGTGTTCATTAACATATATTTAAATTTAGAGTCCAAATATGATTGAAAACATCAATATTTGTTGTTCTGAGTCTGGTTTATCTCACTTAACATGATCATCTCTAGTTCTATTTTCCTGCAAATGACATTATTTCATTCTTCTTTATGGTTATATAAAACTCCATTGTGTTTATATACTACATTTTCATTGTTCATTCATCTATTGATGGACATCTAGGTTGATTCCATTTCTTTTGAATAGTACCATGATAAAATTAAATGTGTTGGTATCTCTGTGATATGCTGGCCTTATTTTTTTGACATTGTTTCCTTAAATCTATATTTAAATATATATATATATATATATATATATATATATATATATATATATATATATATATACAGGAATTGTATGGCTTGATCACATGGTAGTTCTACTTTTAATTTTCTGAAAAACCTTCAAACTGATTTCCATAATGGCTGCACTGTCATACCCATGAGCAGTGTATAAGGATTTGGTTATTTTCCCACATCCCTGTTGGCATTTGTTTTCTTGATGCTATCCACTCTGACTAGGATAAGATAGACTCTCAATGTAGTTCTGAATTTGCTTTTCCCTGAGGCTAAAGATGTTGAGCCTACAGCCATAGCACTGTGGTGTCTGGATTCCGTCAGATCTCGGAAGCTAAGCAGGGTCAGGCCTGGTTAGTACTTGGATGGGAGACCACCTGGAAACACCAGGTGCTGCAGGCTTGGGAGAAGGACCCAGCAACCCACTCCCAAAAATCAATCCGCTATTGAAAACCCTATGAATAGGCACTGACTCAATGGCACCTAACAACAACAATGGAGATGTTGAATATTTTTCATATATTTATTAATCATTTATATTTCTATTTATAACTATCTGTTCAATTCATTTGCCAATTTATCGACAGGATTATGTTTTTTTTTGTGTTTTTAATTCTTTATTCTAGATTTTTAAAAATACCTCTTTAATTTGTCACTAGAAAAGAAAAATGAATGCTGACCTGGTTATTTTAAATGCCAAAGTTAACAGAAGAGATGAATATAAAATGAACCATTCCTATGTCAGTATATTTCTCATTAATAAGTAAATGTATTCTTGCACTACTTGTATGGTTGTTTTTAGGTGCCGCTCTTAAGAAAGTCAAAATTTTAACCCTCAGAAATGATTTTTAAACTTTTCTACAATAAGTTCTCAGGTTGTTTGGTTTCCTGATTTCTATGCAACTTTGAAAAATAATCTTATCTGAACTATATTTTTCTTAGGACATTTACATTTAACCACACATGTGAAAAAAGTTTTATAAGTTTGACCACTTTTCATTTTAACTTAAATTTTGATTGAAATGATTTATCTAAATTAAAACAATGAACTAAGTAAAACATGTATTAAATCTATCTTTTTGTCCATACTGTGTCTTCTCCCAATAAGCCTATTAGAGTAGCCCTCTTTCTTTCTTTTCTTTTCTTTTTTATCCCTCCCTTTATTGATAAATGATGGTGGAGTACAGAGTAATATAGCATTGGCTTTTCCCATTAAGCAACTATTACATCACTTTTGGTTACACTTTTATCAATTTATAAGGTTTATGGAGACTTATGACTAGTATGTTGTTATTGTTAGGTGCCATCAAGTCATGTCTGACTCATAGCAACCCTCATAGGGTTTTCGATGGCTGATTGTTTTGGGATTGCCTTGGTAGTTGATTACCACACCCTTCTCCCATTTTTGCAGTGCTGGGAATTGAACCCAGGACCTCAGAGACTGCAGAGCAGTGCTCTACCAATTGAGCTAAATCACAGCCCATGACTAATATGTAGTAAAACTCAAATGCATATTTGTGTTATATTTCCCTATTTTTCTAACGTACTCATGAAGTTGCATTTTTTTACATTGAGATTATCTTCTCCTCCTTTATCCCTCTACATTGATTTCTCCCATGTCTGACATACAGCTGGCAAATATTTTCTCCTATTATGTAGGCTGTCTCTTCACTTTATTAATTGTCTCCCTTGCTGTGCAGAAGCTTTTCAATTTCATGCAATCCTATTTGTCAATTCTTGTCTAATTCCTGGGCTACTGGAGCTCTTTTTAGAAAGTTCTCGCATGAGCCTCTCTCTTGAGGTGCTTTTTCTATGTTTTTCTCTAACAATTTCAAAGTTTCAGGTCTTCCTTTAAGGTCTTTGATTCATTTTGAATTGCTCTTTGTATACACACACACACACACACACACACACACACACACACAGAGAGAGAGAGAGAGAGAGAGAGAGAGAGAGAGAGAGAGAGAGAGAGATCTAGTTTCATTCTTTATTCCACACATGGATATATACTATCCATAGCACCATTTGTTGAAGAGCTGTCTTCTCGCCAAAGTATGTTTTTGGCATCTTTATTGAACACCAGGTGGCTGTAGCTGCATGGGTTTATTTCTGGATCCTCTATTCCATTCCATTGTTCTGTGTTTCTTTTTATGCAAGTACCATGCTTTTTTCTTTTTTAAATAGATGTGCAGTATCATTCAAAATCATGTATTGTGATACCTCTAGCATTGCTTTCTGTTCAGAATTATTTGGCTATTCAGGGTCTTTTGAATTTCCATATGAATTTTAGAATTTTAAAAAATTTCTGTGAAGAAACACAAGGGCAAGGGATCAATCAAGATGTCCATCAATAGATGGGTTGATTGAAAAACTGTGGTGTATATATACACAATGGTATATTACTCAGCCATAAAGAAGAATGAAATTATGTCATTTGTAGCAAAATGCATGGAACTAGAGAACATTATTTTGAGTGAATTAACCAAGTCCCCAAAAGAGAACTACCTTATGTTCTCACTTATATATTGGAGCAAAATCTAAATTAAGGGAAGAAAAAACTCTATACACATGTTGTTGTTAGGTGCCATCAAGTCTTATCCAACTCATAGAGACCCTCATAATATTTTCAATGGCTGATTGTTTTGGGATTGCTTTGGGAGTGGATTGCCAGACCCTTCTCCCATTTTGGGGGTGCTGAGAATCAAACCTGGGACCTCAGACACTGCAGAGCAGTACTCTACCAACTGAGCTAAATTCTAGCCTCTTATACACATGTAGATACATAAAAATGGACAATCATACCTGTATAAGAAAAGAAAATATAAGCAGATCAGAAATAAGTGGGGAGGGGATCAGCAGATGGGAGTGGAGGTTGGGGAAGGTAGGAAAAGGAGGGGAAATAATGTGGAGGGATAAAGAGGGAGAGGATAATCTCAAGATATACGATGCAACTATATGAACACATGGAAAGATAGGGGAAAGGAAAAATCAATGAGAATATACCTCATGGTTGCATACAATTTCTATTACATATTAAAATTCCTACCCTTTTTCTTTTCTTCTCTTCTATAGTTTATATCTTGTAAAATGTGTAAGATGAATGTGTAAGCAAAAGTGATTTAATAGTTGCATAATGGATATAGCAAATAACTTATTACTCTGTACCCCATAAATTTTTTAAATAAATTAACTAAAAAATTCTGTAAAGAATGTCATTGGAAGTTTGATGGCAATTTCATTGAATATGTATATTACTTTCAGTATTATAGCCATTTTCTCAATGTTAATTCTGCCAATCCATGAGCATGGTAGATCTTTCTATCTTCTAGTGTGTTCTTCAATTTCTTTTTTCTATGTTTTAAAGTTTTCATCATACAAGTCTTTCTCCTCCTTGGTTAGTTTTATTCCTAAGAATTTTAGTCCTTTTGATGCTATTATGAATGGTATTATCTTTTACATGTCTTTCTCAGCATGTAAATTATTGGTCTATAGAAAAGCTACTGATTTATGTATGTTGATGTGTCCTACTACTTTGCTGGGTTTTTAATCATAGCTCAGAGTTTTCTGATGGAGTGTTTGGAGTCTTAAATAGAGGATCATATCATCTGTGAATAAGGATACTTTGACTTTTTCCTCCTTCTCTTGACTTCCTGCTCTAGTTAAGAATTGAATCACTGTATTGAATAAGAGTGGAGAGAGTAGACATTCATGTCTGTCTTTCCTTCTTTCTTTCTTTCTTTCTTTCTTTCTTTCTTTCTTTCTTTCTTTCTTTCTCTTTCTTTCTCTCTTTCTTTCTTTCATTCTTTCTTTGTCTACCGCTTCCTTCTTTCCTTCTCTCCCTCCTTCCTTCCTTCCTTCCTTCCTCCTTTCTTCCTTTCTTCTTTTACTTCTTTGCTGTGAGACTGAACCCAGTGCCTCACACACACTTCATAAGCACTCTACCACTGAGATTCACCTCCATTTCCCTTTTAAATTTTTTATCCTGAAGCAGAGTCTTACTATATTATGCAGGCTGCTTCTGGCCATGACCTTGTGATCCTCCTGCCTTGGACTCCTGAGTCACTGGGATTACAGATGGATTTGGGCATGCAAAGCACAGAATGTCCTAAAGTAAAGGAAAGCCTGTCCAACGCCTACCTTCAAGTAGTCTGGGCTTAACAAAAACCTAACAGTAGAAAAGATAAGAGAATCCAACATAAACTGATTATTCCATCCACCAGGCAAATACCAATATCACAGGATGGAGAAAGAAGCTGTTCTAGTACTTTGTCATTTTTTCTTTTTCAAATTTTTCTCTTTTCTTTTTTATTTTTTCTGTTTTTTGCCATTGTGTTTCCCTCTGCTTATATTTACTATAAATTAGCACCTGGCTTTTTCCTGATTTTAAAGAAAATGCCTTCTGTTTTTCCCCTGTACTATAATGTTGGATACATGTTTGTCATGTATAGTCTTTATTATGTTTATGCTCCTTCTGTTTCTAGTTTCTTCAGGGATTTTTTTCATAAAGGGATATTGAACTTTGTCAACAGCTTTTTCTGCATCTATTGAGATGATCGTGTCATTTCTGTCCCTGAATCTATTTACTGGTTATATTGTATTTATTGACATGTGTGTGTTGAACCATTCTTGAATATCTGGAATGAAATTCACTTGATCATGGCATATGATCTTTAATGTATTGTTGAATTCAGTTTGCAAATATTGAGAAGTCTTACATCTATGTTCATCAGGAAAACTTTGTATGTTTTTTGTTGTGTTCTTATCTGGTTTGATTATTAAGTTAACACTGGCTTTGTAGAATGAGTTTAATAGTTTTCCTTCTCTTTCTATTTTTTGGGATAGCTTGAGAAGCATTGGTGTTTTTCCTCATTAACAGTCTTGTGGAGTTTGGTAATGAATCCATCTGGTCCTCGACTTTTGTTTGTTGGGATACTATTACCAGAAATATTGCTGCTCATTAAAGATTTAAGTTGTTTATACTCTCTTGATTTAACATTGGTAGGTCATATGTGTGTAGGAATTTATCCATTTCTTCTAGACTTTCTAGGTTTTATTTTCTGGAATATGTTTTCTAAATATATAGTAATGATCATCTGGACTTCATTGGTGTCTGTTGTAATCTCTCCCTTTTCATCTGTAATTTTCCATTCTTTAAGGACACCTATGTATTCTTTTACATTTAGTATTTTTCAAATGAAATTGAATGCTTCAGTGGTAGGTGCATCTTTCTTTTAGTTAGCTTGGCTAAGGGTTTGTTGAACCAACCATTTGTTTCATTAGTTCTTTGTATTATTGTTTTATTCTCCATTTCATTAATTTCTACTCTGATCTTTATTCTTTCCAGCTACTTATTTTGGATTTCTTCTTATTATTCTGGGATTTTGAGGTACATAATTAAGTTATTTATTTGTGCTATCTCTGATTTTTTAATGTAAACACTCATAGTTATAAATTTCCCTCTTAGAACTGTCTTTATTGTATCCCAAAGGTTCTGATAAATTGTGTTTACATTTGCATATGATCATAGGAATTTTTAAGTTTCCTTCTTGAGTTCCCCATGACCTTCTAATCATTGAAGAGTGTATTGTTCAATCTCCATGTATTTATATAGTTTCTGTAGTTTCTCTTGGTATTTACTTTGTGCCATTATGATTTGATAAGGTATAATAAATTATTTCATTTTTAAAATTTTTGTTAAAACTTGACTAATTGCCTAAAATGGGATCTATTTTAGAGAAAGTTCCATGGGCTGCTGAGAAAAGTATATACCACAGCTGTTGGATAGAGTATCCTGTAGATGTCTGTTAAGTCCCTCTGATCAATGGTGCCATTTAACTCTGAAGTTTCTTTTTTTATTTTTGCCTGGATGTTCTATCCACTGATGAGAGTGGGGTACTGAAGTTATCCACTATTACTTGATTTGGACCCATGCCCTTTTATTTCAGTAGTATCTTTTTAAAATGAAATTGAGTGCAGCAATATTTGGTGCATATATATTTACAACTGTTATATCTTCTCAGTGGTCTGTCTCCTTTATATGTAATTCCCTTCTTTATCTCTTCTGACTAATTTTGGCTTGAAGTCTACTTTGTCAGACACAAAGATGGCTACTTCTGCTTGTCTTTGGCCTCAACTTGTTTGGCATATTGACATCCATTGTTTTCAGTCTGTGTACATCTTTGCCAGTGAGGTGTATTTCTTGCAGAAAACTAACCACTAGATCTTGGTTTTAAATCCAGTCAATTAATCTGTACCTTTTAATTGGAGAGTTAAGGCTATTTGTATTTAGGGTTGTTACTGAGAGGGATTTGTTGGTTTTTGTAATTGTATTTGTTGTTTTCCTAGTTGGTTTGATTATATTTGTTCTTTTCTTTCTTCACTGTTCATATTAGAGTTCTGCTGATTTACTATGTTGGGCACAATTCATTCTTTTCTAGTTCTCACTTGTTCATCTGTTCCTCATGAAATTTATTCTTTCCTGCACTCCTGTGATTGAGATTGTTTTTCTTCCTTCTGTGTTTGTAGGATTCCTCAAAGTATCTACTGTAATGCTGCATTGGTGACTTGTGCATGTCTTGCAAAATCTTTATTTCTTATTTTCATTTTATTATTTTATTCTACTTTTTCAACACTGGGGGCTGACCCTAGGGCCTCATAGATCCTGAGGAAACACTCTATCACTGAGCTATACATCAAGTCCCTTTTAGTTTTTTCTTTATTTTGAGAGAGGGTCTCGCTAAGTTGTGCAGTCTTGTCTCAAACTCACAATCCTCCTACCTCAGCTTCCTGAGTTACTGGAATTATAGGCATGCACCACAGTGCCTGGCACTTTACTGATTAAAAGAAAACAACTTTTCTAGATATATGAACCTTGGTTGGTAGTTATTTACCTTCAGGGCTTGAAATATATTACTCTGTGCTTTCCTGGATTTTAGCATTCCTGTTAAGTGATTTGATGTTATTCTCATGGCTTTGCTTTTGTGAGTTCATGTTTTTCTCTCACAACTTTTAATATTGTTTCTTTATTCTGTAGCCTTAGCATTTTAACTATAATGTTTCATGAAATGATTCATTTCTGGTTATATCTATTTGGGGTTCTGAATTCTTCTTATGGTTAGATATACATTGCTTTCTCCATATTTGGGAAATTTTCTGCTATAATTTTATTGAGTAAGTTTTCTATCCCTTTAGATTTTACCTCAGCTCCCTTTTTTAACTCATGGAATTTTAAGTTTGAACTCTTCATCTTACCCCAAGAGTGTCTGAAAGTTTTGATGGCCATTTTTATCTTTATTGATACTTAAATTTAGTATTTCCTCAACCTTATTTTCTAGCCCTAATATTCTTTATTCTGTTTAATCTAGTCTATTGGTGATACTTTCTACTGTGCTTTTTATTTTGTTGAATTTTTTCATTTCCAACATTTCTGGTTTTTTCAGTATCTTAATTTTTTTTCTTAATTTTTCACCTATATAGCTGACTTTCTCATCTACATTAGAAACCTTGTAATTAAGGTCCTGAGTTGATTTCCTTATTTCATCTACTTGTTTTTATCCTCTTTGAAGTCATCAATCATTTTTAGAAGTAGATTTGTGAATTTTTTGTCCAGCACTTTGGCCATTTTAGTATCGTTGGATTTGGTTTAGGAGTTATGTTCTTTTGAAGGAGACATGTTGCCTTGCTTTTTCATGTTTCTTGTGATTCTATGTTGTGGTTTGTGCATCTTGGGGGATGGATATCTCCTCCAATTTTATTTGGGGATATTCTTAGTGATTTTTTTTTTTTTTTGGTACTGGGAATTGAACCCAGGGCCTCAATCTTGCATGCTTTGAAAGTGCTGTACCATTGAGCTGCACCCTCAGGACATTTTTCTTTTCTTACTTTTTGAGGCAGGGTTTTGCCAAATTATGCAGACTGCCTCTGGTCTCAAACTTTCGATCCTCCTGCCTCTGCCTCCTGAGTCACTGGGATTACAAGCATGTGCCTCCGCCCCTGGCTTGATAGGTTCTTTTAACGGCTCAATCGCCAGTACTACTCAGAGAGGAGAAAACGAGCTACCATAACAAGTACAAATCAAACCTGGTATAGAAATACTGAATATTGATTAAAGCCAACTACTACACCACCAATGATCACAGGATAGAAAATGGCAACAGTAATGTAGAATAAACTATGAAATTAAAAATTACTTAGGGTAAAATAAAACTAGTAGTTGAATGAAGTGAAAGAAGAGATCAGGGAAAGAAAAAGAACAAATTTAAATAAAAGAAATGAAAAAAAGGAGAAAGGAGAAGAATGCTAGCAAGAGGGAGAGAAAAGCAAAAGAAAAAAATCTGATTATACAATTAAGGAAAAATGCTTTAATAAAATTAGATAAATATAAGGAGTAAAAAACCCAGCTTTTTAAAAAATAAAATAAAGATAAGGCTAATTTATAGTAAATATAAGCAGAGGGAAACACAATGGCAAAAAACAGAAAAAATAAAAAAGAAAAGAGAAAAATTTGAAAAAGAAAAAATGACAAAGTACTAGAACAGCTTCTTTCTCCATCCTGTGATATTGGCATTTGCCTGGTGGATGGAATAATCAGTTTATGTTGTTTTCTCTTATCTTTTCTACTGTTAGGTTTTTGTTAAGCCCAGACTACTCGAGAGTAGGTGTTGGACAGGCTTTCCTTTACTTTAGGACATTCTGTGCTTTGCATGCCCAAATCCTTTGCTGGCTACACTTTGCTTTGTAGCCTGTGGGCAGGCATGTTCTCACACATGCCACAGACTCCCCAGTTTGTATTTCTTGGAGTGGCTAATGTCCAAGCCAGGGTGTATCTGATAAGTGTGATGGAGGGTGGAGGGAGCAAAGAAAGCACTGAGATCTGTACTAGAGGACCTGTCTTAGTGCTTTCCTATCCCACTCAGTAGTAAACACTCTATGGGAGGAAGGAGGCTACAGATATCAAGTACTCTGCTGGCCCTGTCTTTCACAGTTCTCAGTCACACAAGCAATACACTGCACAGCAGATTAGCGGCTGCCTGTGATCTTGGTCATAGGGTTATCAGTCTCTGTAGTTCTCCTCAGGAAATGAAATCAGCTCTTCCCCTTCCTGGGCAGAGCTACTGACCACTTTGACCTTCACTGCCTGTGACTTTTGCCACCTGCCTGAACTTCTCAGCATGTTGGTGTCAGGCCTGTTTCTCCCCACAACACCCCAGAGCTGTGTCAGGTTTTCCCCAGGCTCCCTGGCATGTGATTTTTCCTTGTTTTCATGCTTCCGAGTAGCTGAGTCCTAAAAAATAGGCTCCCTGTCAAGATGGCACCTGGTCAGAGCCCTCTTAGACACTGGGCATGTCAAAATGGATCTTCTCTTCAATGTAGACCCTTCAGGCAGGAGGAATCATTATCTCACTAAATCCTCCAACTGGACCCAAAAGTTGTGAGAACTATGGGCTTGTTCTGTGGGTAGGACTGCCACCCTTCATTAGGGCCATCTGTCTCACCTTTTGGATGAGGTTTCTGTTTCTCCTCCTCTGTCAGAGATGCAGCTAGAGTCCTGTCCTGCCAACTCTTTATTGCTGGGTAGCCCTTCTATCTCTCTGTGCTTTTAAACTTTTCTACTACCTTCTTTGTGATTTCTGTGTTCTTCCAATTTTCTGCTTTTGGAATAGAGTCTGTCTTTTGTTATCCTGGGCTGGGATTTAGCTCAGTTGGTAGAGTGCTGCGCTGCAGTCTCTGAGGTCCCGAGTTCAATTCCTAGCACCGCAAAAATGGGAGAAGGACCTGGCAATCCACTTCTAAGGCAATCCCCAAACAGTCAGCCATTGAAAACCCTATGAGGGTCGCTATGAGTCGGATACCAACTCGACGGCACCCAACAACAACAACAACAATTTGTTATCCTGACTCTTCCCAGTCACCATGTCATGCAGAGATAGCTTCTCATCTGCCATCTTATCCCAGAAGTCTATACTTGTATTCTTTTTGGCACTAATCTCTGCACC
Source organism: Pedetes capensis (assembly GCA_007922755.1). NCBI lineage: Eukaryota > Metazoa > Chordata > Mammalia > Rodentia > Pedetidae > Pedetes > Pedetes capensis. The sequence goes on from VMDO01007791.1 coordinate 52,888, forward strand.
TCTGGGATATCATTTTTGTATTTTTTAAGTTTTGAACTGGTAGAATAAGAGCAATTTTGAAGGCTTCCACTTAGCTTTTTAAATTAAAATAGGGTTTACCTTCACAAACCAAACCTTTCCCATGTAAGGGTTATTTCAACTACCAAATAAGTCATTGCCAATAGTTTGTTCAATAGCCAGAAAAATGACCAACAGTTGGGTCAACAGACTTAGTGAGCTCATTGTAAACTTGATTTTTGTCCAGGACTCCTTTTATTATCTGGCCCTCATAAATCCCCTACTCTCACAGTGGGGCAATGAATATCCTTCTGGTCCCACAGTAATGATGTCAACTGAGAACATTTGTTCAGTAGTCTATGAAATGACTAGGTACTTCTCTTCTATACTGTAGAGTTACCATAGCTAGAGGCTATAAAACCCTTTGGGAAAGGACTGGAAGAATCATAACAGAACATCTTTGCTGGAGTGGTGCCTTGTCCTTTCTCCTGGAGACCTAACCACCTCTTAAACCAATAATTTCTAGATCTGAAAACTGTCTTAGGTTTAGGAACTCATCGAGGGATCAAGATATTTAAATGGGGAAAAGGTCCTCAGATTCCTTATATTAAAAATGTTTTTTTTTTTCAGGTAGAATTAACATAAAATGCAATTGTTTTTTAAGTCTTAAATTTGATAATTTTTAACAGTGTAGTCATGTGACCATCACTACAGTCATGAGGTAGACTATTTCTAACACCTCCAAATTTTTATCATGGACCTTTACAGTTATTCTTCCCCTGTGTCTCCAGCATCTGGAAATCATGTTTCACATTGTTACTACAGTTTTGCCTTTTAAAATTTCATATAAATGGAATTATATAGTATATGAATTTTTGGAACTTGCTGTTTTTACTGAGGGTAATAGTTTTTATACTTATCTGTGTTGTACCATGCATCAATAGTTCCTTGTTTTTCTTGAGTAAAGTACCATTGAATGCATATTCCACAATTATAGAGACACTATGAGTTTTCTTTCTTTCTTTCTTCCTTTTTTTTTTTTTTTTTTTTGTGGTACTGTGGGTTGAAGGCCTTACACTTGCATTCTTTGCAAGTGCTGTAACACTGAGCTGTAACCCCAGCCCATTTTTTTACTTTTTGAAACAGGGTCTCACTAAATTATGCAGACTGCCTCTGGTTTTGAAATTGTGATCCTCCTGCCTCTACCTCCTGAGTTGCTGGGATTATAGGTGTGTGCCACTGTGCCCAATTCAGAGATGCTATGAATTTTCAAGTAAAGTCTTTATATCAAGGAATATTTTTCATTTCTCCTGGGAAAAATACTTAGCAATAAAATTTCTAGGTTGTATAGCAAGTATATGCCTAACTTTATAAGAAGCAAAAAAACTTGTTTTCTTCAGCACTAATTGAGGCCTCTAATTTTTCTATACCCTCTCTAGTAGTTAGTATTGTTACTCTTTTTAAACTTAATTCTTTTGGCAGGTATGCAGTGATATCTCATTGTGGTTTTCATTTGGATTTCTCAAAGGACTAATGAAGCTGAGAATTTTTCTATTGGTTTCTAATTCACTTATATATCTCTATTGGTGTCTATTCATTTTTTCACAAATTTTAATAGGGTAGGTTCTGGTATAATTGAATTATAATAATTCTTTATATATTCAGAAGTAAGGTAATTTAAAGAATCAGATATAATAATGAATGAATTAGTTAATTCATTAATTACACTTGGAGGTTGAACTCAGAATGTGGAACCAGGGATATCATTACTGATGTCAGATGAATAGTAGCTGAAAGCAGAGAATACCAGAAAAATGTCTATGTTTTATTGACTATGCAAAGGCATTTGACTGTGTGGATCATAACAAATTATGGCCAACATTGCAAAGAATGGCAATACCAGAGCACTTGATTGTACTCCTGAGGAATCTGTGGCAGTCATTCAAACAAAACAAGGATACACTGCCTGGTGTAAAGTCAAGAAAGGTGTGTGTCAGGGGTGTATCCTTTCGTTATACCTCTTCATTCTTTATGCTGGTCAAATAATCAGAGAAGCTGGACTTTATGAAGAAGAATGTGGCATCAGGGTTGGAGGAAAACTCATTAACAACCTGCATTATGCAGATGACACAACTCTGCTTGTTGAAAGTGAAGAGGACTTGAACAATTTACTAATGAAGATCAAAGAACACAGTCATCAGTATGGATTGCATCTCAGCATCAAGAACTCAACAATCCTTACAACTGGGTCTGTAAAAGATTGAGGTTGTCCAAGATTTTGCTTTACTTGGCTGTACAGTCAACACCCATAGAAGCAGCAGTCAAGAAATCAAATGACGCATTGCACTGGGAAAAGCTGTTGCAAAAGATCTCTTTAAAATCTTGGAAAGTGAAGATGTCACATTGTTGACAAAGGTGCACCTGTCTCATGCCATGGTATTTCAGTCACATTATATGCTTTTGAAAACCACTATGAACTTCTTATTAATTGTACCTTTTTTCTCAGCACATTCCAGTAGCTTTGGGGAATGGTGTGATCTCTAGGCCTTCTTATGGCATAAATTCCTCTGATTGTTTTTTTGTCCTTACATAACAGACACCCCACCTATTACCTTAAATCTTTTAATCCCTTTATGTACCATTAACTATAGCAATTAAGGCATTTCAACTTTCCTCAGTATGAGTTTTCCCTCTCTCCAGTCTTCCAGTAGCCACTCTAGCTGCAAAATGACCCTATCTACTAGGGCCTTTTCTAGAGTATTAAGTTCAAAATCTAATGCAATGTCCCTTAGCCAATTAACACACAATACATCTAGTCCTATAGTCTAGCCTTCTAATCAAGTGTCCTCAAAGTATAGGCAATAGATACTACCATGGCTCTTGCAGTACACACTAGATGATTCTTGTATGTATTTTTGGATATAACCCCTTATTCTCCCCTATTAGGTCCAGCTTGCCCCAATGGATTATTGGTGCTTCTTAATAGTATCTATTGGTGACCTAGCACAAGAAGTGAGGGCAGAACCTGAGTGGGGGCTCATGTTGCTTTCTGTGGCAGGGGCTTCTGTTATGCTTACATAGGGGGAGTGCTAAGTCTTAACAGGGAGGCTAGTGTACCCTTATAGGTTCTGAGCTTAAGGGTAGTCCATGGAAACAAAATCTTCAGAGGCCTCTGTGCAGATGTGCCAACTTCATGTATGAGGGTACCAAGTGTTCCAACCAGGATCCTCATTTTTGCAAAGCAGACTTGTTTCAGCTCAGCATTCAGTTTTTCCCCCCTAGAATATGATTTCTTTTATTACAGTTTTAACATAAATTATACTTGCAAGTTTTTATAACTGTACACTTTTTTTATATCTTCTCTGAGTATCTCACTTATTTAAAGTAGGAGGCTCTTCCACTGAGTCCTGAGTTTGGTCTTTGGCTTTTTGTGTTCTCCCAGTGCCGGGAAAAAATGGAAAAAGGGCCTTTTTATAAGCTGTGAAAGAGACCCTACAGCTCTCACATTGAATTTCAATAGTTTGTTAACTACCGTAAGTTTTTCATAATTCCTCATAGGGTTCAATGTGGTTTAATAATAAACAGCCAATTCCATGACTTTGTATGCATTGTTCCCCTTATGCTTTTCAAACACTTGAATTACAACACACTGACCAGGGCAATCCCATCCACTGGTCCATTTCCCCGAGTTTTAGCCATTGGCCCACCACCTGGAAATAGGGGCTATCTGTGCGGTGTGTGGTACCTGGGATGGGGCTCACTTGCAGCCAGAGAGTAAGTGAACCAGTCCCCAAACTCCATTTTACTGCTTGCTTTCTTGGACTATTGGTTGTCCCACAACATCAGTGGGATCTTAATTTAAAAACATCTGCAGTAGTACATCTTTAAGGAATAATTACAGGGAAAACTGAGGCACCTGAAGAAGTTTAGGTAGATCTGCAATGGTACTTGGAAAAACCTGCATTCCCAACGTGAACTGGCATAAGGAGGTTTCTATTACCCAGAGGAAGGTAAAGAAGTCAGAGAACAGGAGAGTTGAGCATACTTTTAGTAGGAAAGGTGCCTTAGATAAAGAAGATGGAGGTCCTGAAAAAGAGAGAAAGATGTGCATGTGGTTGAAAGAGAGAGAGCTGAGGAGCAGAGAGAATGAGTGGACGAGAGAGTAATGGAAAAGAGAGCCAAAATTTATTATTTTTAATGCAAATCTACTAAAAAGGCTGATACATTCTTGTCTCACCACTAAGGAAAATAAAGAACAGATTGAGGTACTGCATTAAGAAATTTGTAAGAGAATTTGGATCAATAATCCTAATTCTTAAATTTCTATTTTTAAAAATAATCACAAGACCTATTAAAACTTTCATTATATTTTCATTAATTTTTTCTAATTCTTGTTCAATGACTTTTACTATTGCAGATGTTTTTATTAGTCAATGTATTTTTAAGCACAAGATGGGAGCTATTAACTAAGTAATGATGGCTAGTAGAGAAAAACATATTTAACTCCTGTTTTAAAAGTCTATAAATAGCATTTGTGTAAAAATAACACAAATATATAAATTCTAACCCTCTTAACTGTAACTTTAATATAATCCTCAATATGATGCTTTTGAAAACATATTTTAGTTGCCTAATCAATCTGTTAAGTACTGACCTTTAAATACATAAAATATGATTTACCTTTTCCATATTAAAGAGAATGACCTATGGGCAGAGGATTAGCTCAGTGGTAGAGTGCCTAGCATGGACAAGGCCCAGGGTTTGATCTCAACACTTCAAAAAAGAAGCAGAAAGTAAAAAAAGAGTGACTTAAAACATAGAATTTTGTCTAGACTTTAGACAAAGAAGAAAAAGCTGTGAGAATTTTGGGAGACTTAATAACTTTCATTACTATTGAAAATTTCCATTTATCTGGGTAATCTACCATGCTCCTTTTAGTATCCTAACAATTGCCTTAATGCTGGATTTCTTAAAGCACCTATGAATATCATTGCTTTCCACAGCTGTTGTGGGAACACATGATCTCCTAGGCTATGAAGTAAATGAAGTAAGCATTTATTTTTATCATTGAATTTCTCTTTTCACAAAGATAGCATATACCTTGTTACCATAATTTTTAGAGAGCCTTCAATAAATATTTGGTGCATGAATGATTTTTGGTGACCAATTTCTCTCTCCATATTTTTCCAGAGTATAGGAAAAAAACTTTTCCCAAACACTTCTGGCATATAGGTATAAGATATCATTTTAGTAAAAGAAAATGAAAATTTGAGGCAAGCTATTAGAGCTTCCTCTTTTCAGTACTTTTTGTATTTTTCTATTCTTACCTGGGTCTATAAGGTACTTTATGAGTTATTTTATTATTAGATTAAAGACAAGTGATATGTGCACCATCTTTGAAGATGTTATGCCTAAAATTTCATGTGAGTGGGAGAATATTTCTGATGCACAGTTTGTAGCTGAACTTGATGAATCACACAATTCATAGCTTTTCACTCTTGGTGCTTAAGGGCCTTCTTGTATTCGTGTATAGTAGTTGTATTTGGTTGGGAGAAGGACATGGCAACCTCCTCCCAAAAATCAATCTGCCATTGAAAACCCTATGAACTGCAGAGAAACACTGACAATAGTGTTTCCCCTGTTGTACAAAGGGTCACTATGAGTCGGATACCGACTCGACGGCACCTAACAACAACAAGTTATATTTGGGAATTGGTGGTTTTTAGAAGAAATTAAAATAGTATTTATGAGAACGGGACATAAAAGATTAATTATATTTGTTTAAATAACTTTATAATTTAGAGATGAAGCCTATTTAAGTACAAACCATCTTTAAATAAATATTTTTAAAATGCTGTTTCCCCCACTTTTTATTTAATAATGAAAGTACTATCAGTAAAGTTAACTGTGTCTGTCACAATGCTAGTTGTTATAGTCATTAAAAACCTATCATAGAGAGTTAAATTTGCCATAATCCTTTTCATTATTAAGGATTTTTAATGACGATAGTGACTATATTTTTAAAGAAACTATATTGTTTTCCAATAAGACATAAATGTGGTTTTTTTGTAGAAAATTACCACTATCTAGTAAAACTTAAGTGTGATTCAACTTTATGTGCTTATGAATAGTAACTGATAAACTTTGCTATAATCTCATAAATATTAGAAAACATAAAATCAAATTTTTTAGAACTGTATAATAAACAGAATTTTACATGGTCAGTAGAGTGTGTGACATATGATTAAAATTCTGAGAACCAGGTGCTGGTGGTGCATTCCTGTAATCCTTGTGACTTAGGAGGCTAAGTTAGGAGGGTCATGAGTAAGGTCCAGAGGTAGTCTGTGCAATTTAGCAAGTTGTTGTTAGGTGCCGTGGAGTTGGGTCCTACTTGTAGCAACCTTATGTACAACAGAACAAAACACTCCCCGACACACAGCCATGCAAGGCACTGTCATTTCTTCTCTGATATTCACAGGGTTTTCAATAGCTGATTGTTTCAGGTGTGGGCAGCCACACCCATCTCCCATTTTTTGAGGTGCTGGGAATCGAACCCAGGGCCTCAGAGAGCACAGAGCAGTGTTCCACCAACTGAGCTAAACCCCAGACCTTAACTTAGCAAGACCCTGTCTCAAAAGAGAAAAACAAAGAAAAGAACAGAAAGGGGCTATGGGGTGAGGTTCTGTGATTACAGCATTTGCCTAGCATGTGTAAGGCTCTAGGTTTAACCCCTCAGTACTACAAAAAATTTTTTTAAAGTTTTTTTGAAATGGCGATATATTAGCTATTAGTTAATGTTTTCACTTGGTAACACTCAATACTTCTACATAATTTTGCTTACTGTCTTAGGTGCCAATATGCTTATTAAATTTAATTTGAACCATAACAGAAACAAAACACTTTGGATTTGTCTTCACTTCCCATATCATTTAAAATTTTGTCTCATAAAGTAGATTATATTTAGTGATTTATAATGTCTTTCTTCTCAATATAAAATTGATTGTATAATTCAATTTACATGAAACATATTGCATCCATTCAAAAATATTTTCTAATCTCTTTTTCTGCTTAGTAAGGTCTCTTTGTAAATATTTATGAGTTTGCCCTTTAAAACAAAACAAAAAAGAACTTTTAAAATTCAAAGCAAAACACAACAAAAGAAACAAATTAGAAAAGTTTTTTTCTTTTTGGCAAGAAATCTTTTTGCGAGTATTTGGCTTAGGACCCTACTGAAAATTGCAACACTTTAATCTTCTGGAGCAAGGGCTTCCCTCTTCCTTCTTCCAATGTAATTCTGGGTGCTGGTTCTGATCTAGATGTTTATTTTTATTCAGTGATGACAGAACATCTTTATGTTGACCAACTAATGACAAAAAAACATTTCTAGGTAAGCAGTGATCGTCATGCTGGCAAATCATTTTCCAGGCTATAATTAATTGACTGTGGTAGTCTTTCTTTGGTTCTATCCTTCAAATTTCTCATATGCCTTATTACTTTGCCTCACTTCAAATTATAAATTACTTATAATTCCTGGGAGAAGGACCTGGCAACCCACTCCCAAAAATCAATCCACCATTGAAAACCCTGTGAACAGCAGAGAAGCACTGACCATAGCGTTTCACCTGTTGTATGTATGGTGGCTATGAGTCAGATATCGACTCGACAGTACCTAGCAACAACACATAATTCCTGAAAAGCTTGGCTACAAGTTTCATAAAATACGTTTGTTTCACAAATAGTAGAAGACAAGAAAAGTTCTGATCTGTGATCCACTTACTCTATCTCCCCTCTAAGCTCTGAATTTTCACCTAACTTGTTATCTCCAGGTGTTTTTGTACATGATGCTGTAACATCCTGTCACCTTTATGAAAAGAACAATTTAATCAATATTTCTACTGGACCAATGTTTTAGCTTTATATGTGCATCAGGTTTAGAGACTATTTGAAGTTTTGTTGACATATTCAATTGTTTGAATGTGTCCCCCAAAGGTACCGTAGTGTCCAGTGGGCATTGGCAGGCAGACCCTAATGGGAGGTGTTTAGGTCATGAGTGCTTCATCCTCATGAATGGATAAATGCTATTTCCAGGCCAGCAAGTTAGTTCTCCATGGAATAGGTTAGTTATTGTGAGAGCAAGTTGTTAGCAAGCAGTCTATTACTCTTTGTCCCTCTCTTTTGCACATGCTTTTCCTTCTACCTTTTTTTCTATCATGACAGAGCATGGGGCCCTCACCAGAAGCTGAATAAGCACTGTTTTCCTGGCTTCTCAGCTTCCAGAACCATAAGCCTGAATGCATTCCTCTTCTTCATAAATTACCTATTGTTGTTGTTTGGTCCTACTCATAGTGACCCTTCTAGGGTTTTTGATGGCTGACTGTTTAGGGATTGTGTTCAGTAGTGGACTGCCATGTCCTTCTCCCATTTTTACGGTGCTGAGGCTTGAACTCAGATCCTCAGGAAGTGCAGAGATATGCTCTACCAACTGAGCTAAACCCCAGTCCATAAATTACCTAGTTTGTGATACTCTGTTATGGTCACAGAAAGCAGACTAAGACAGTTGTTTGGTTATTTGAAGGTATAGATACAAAGTATATGCTCAGAAGTAAAGGGATTTACTCAAAAGGGATAACTACATAGAACATCTGTGATTTTTTGCACTGTGCTTTATAGGTTAGCATGAAAGATCAGAAACCACTGTCATGTTCTTGGCAGGAATAAGATCTACACTTTCAGAATGAGAGCCTAACATCTTTATGATGTCTTAGGACTAGTATTTGGCATCTGATATTTATAAAATATTTTCAGCTTCATAAAGAAAATGCTCTCATAATGAAATTATTAAACATTTAGAATATGTTTAGGAACATGACAGCCCTTAAGTGGAATTTTTAAATAGATGAGATATTCAACTTCTCTAAATTCTCTGAGGGGCTGGGGTTCAGCTCAGTTGGTAAAGTATTGCTCTGCACTCTCTGAGACCCTGAGTTCAATTCCCAGCATTGGAAAAATGGGAGAAAGACATGGCAGCCCACTCTTGAAACAATCCCGAAACAATCAGCCATTGAAAATCCCATGAATAGCAGAGAAGTGCTCACTAGTGCTGGGCATGGCAGAGCATCCAGGAGTATTTTGTTCTGTTGTATATAGGGTTGTTATGAGTCAGACCCAACTCAAGGTCACCTAAGAACAATAAGTTCTCTGAGGGCATATAAGAGTAAAGGCTACAATGGTTCTTTTAAGGACTGTCATATTTTTTAGAACTATCAATAATAATGTATAAAAATAAATGCTTCTATAATCATTTTGAGCATTTTTAACCACTGGGATATAAATGTGGAATATATATATTTTTAACTACAAATGTAGTCTTCCAACTCTCTTTGCATTTTCTGTTATGTAGTAGACTCTTTTACTGACTTCCCAATTTTATTCCATAAAATTTCACTTACTGTTCATATCTTAAAATTTGTGAGCTCTTCTATTGCTATTTTATTCTCTTCAGAGCTTCTGTCTTCTCTCATTCTCCCCAATACTCAAGGTCAGCATAAGCTAGACTAATGGCTCTTTGCAAAGTACACAGTCATCTCCATTCTCTACCCTACTTCTTCCTTGGTTTGTCCAGCTGGGGTGAATGGAGAAGGACAGTGTCTTCTCAGAAGATTTCGTTTGCAGTATCATTTTCCTTTGCTTGGTACGTTGTGATTATTTTTGACTTTCTTCTTTTTTTATAATAAGTTTGCTTGGAGCTTAATTTCAATAGGTAGTGTAACTCTAGCTCCACTAATAAGTAACTCAATCACTGGGGATATTGAAGGAAAACACAGAGTCACTGTACCAAAAAGAATTGATGAATAACTGACCATTTCAAGATGTTGCATATGATCAGGAACCAAAGGTACTGAAAGGGGCAGTAGAAGCTGCCTTGAAGGAATTGGCAAAACACAAGGCTCCAGGAATTGATGGAATACCAATAGAGATGTTTCAACAAACAGATGCAACACTGGAGGTACTAAATTATTTATGCCATGAGATTTGGAAGACAACTACATGATCACCTAACTAGAAGAGATCCATATTTGTGCCTATTCCCAACAAAGGGGATGCAAATGAATGTGGAAACTATCCAATGATATTAATATCACATGTGAGCAAAATTTTGCTAAAGAGCATTCAAACGGGACTGCAATAATATATAGACAGGGAACTGCCAGAAAATCAAGCCAGATTCAGAAGAGGGCATGAAAACAGGAACATCATTATTGATGTCAGATGGATATTGACCAAAAGCAGAGAATACCAAAAAGATGTCTATGTTTTATTGACTATGCAAAGGCATTTGACTATGTGGATCATAACAAATTATGGATAACTTTGCCAAGATTGGTAATACCAGAGCACTTAATTGTACTCATGAGGAATCTATACATGGACTAGGAGGTAGTTGTTCAAACAGAATAAGGAAACACTGCCTGGTGTAAAATGCAGAAAGGTGTGTGTCAGGACTATATCCTTTCACTATACCTCTTCAATCTATGCTGAGCAAATAATCTGTGAAGCTGGACTTTGTGAAGAAGAACATGGCATCAGGAATGGAGGAAGACTCATAAACAACCGGTGTTATGTAAATGACACCACTATGCTTGCTGAAGTGAAGAGGATTTGAAACATTTACTGATGAAGATCAAAGAACACAGCCTTTAGTATGGATTGTGCTTCAACATCAAGAAAACAAAAATCCTTACAACTGAGTCAATAAATAACTTCATGATAAATGGAGGAAAGATTGAAATTGTCCAAGATTTTACTTTACTTGGTTCTACAATCAACTTCAATGGAAGAAGCAGTTAAAAAAAATCAAAAGATGCATTGCATTGGGAAAAACTGTTGCAAAAGACCTCTTTAAAATGTTAAAAAAGTAAAGATGTCACATTGATGACAAAAGTGCACCTGTCTCCTGCCATGGTATTTTCACTTGCATCATATGGTTGTGAAATATGGACGTTGAATAAGGGAGACAGGAGAAGAATTGCTTTTGAATTATAGTACTGGAGATGAATATTGAATATACCATGTATTGCCAGAAGAACCAACAGATCTGTTGAAGGAGAAGTGCAACTAGAGAGCTCCTTGGAAGCAAGGATGGCTAGCCTGCATCTTACATATTTTGGACATGTAATCCAGGAAAGACATCATGTTTGGGACAGTGGCAGGTCAATGAAAGAAAGGAAAACCTTCAATTTGGTGAATTGACACAGTGTCTGCAACAATGGACTTACACACAAATAAGATGGCATACATGACACAGAATCAGACAGTGTATTGTTTGGTTGTACATAGGATTGCTATGAGTAGGACCCAACTCCATGGCACCTAAAACAATAACCTTTAAGGAAAACCTACTAAAGAGTTTAAGTTATTTTGGCTTTGCAGCACTTCTAATTTCACATAATTATTTTAATGAAGTTCACCTCTGCTTCACCAGATTCTACTTCATTTCCTATTTTCTGCACTGCCCAATGAAACTGCTTAAAACCTATAGATTCATTTGACTGTTTTCACTCCACCTAAATTATCATCATTTGAAAAATGTTCATTATCAAAAGTTTAAGTTAGCTAATCCTACTAATCTTAGTTCTAATTTATGGTCATGTGGTCTTTGAAATTATAGAACATTACATGAAAGCAAATGTATATGTCCTATGGATTTAGTTAAGTAAGACAGACAAGAACTATGATATTCATAGTTTTTTGAGCCAATAATGGTTTGTTTAAATTTAAAGAATAATTAATTTTATACTATCAGCTCATGGGATCATGATGTAACAGGAAATAGTGAACACCAAGGTTTCAAAGCAAGTGCCCTTAAGTGTGGAAGCAGACATGAACGACAACAAGACCATCATTTATCCCCTGCTTTATGCCCATGAGCTCACATGCCTGGTGAATTTAGTCTGACTTCTGGAGATAAAAGAGAAGAGAGAAACAAGGATCTAGAGAGGCTGTGATATAGCAATGGTGATGGCGATTAGGTTATAGGAGACATGTCTTTCAAATCAGAAAAAAGCATAGGGTTAAGAACTGCATTTGCTGATTTTTAGTAAGTTTTTTGTTGTAGGTAAAAGGAAGGGTCAAATTAAGTTTTTGAAAAGCTATGAAAACTGTCCTTTCTCCCTTTGATTTAAGACATTGCCTTCAGACAGAATCATAATAGAATTTTAATTTAATATTTGATTTAACCTATATGTATAATGCTTATCAAATTGCATATATGAAAATTGTCACAATGAAAAGCATGTCAAAATGAATCACATTATGATGTACATTAAAAATTTCTAATAAAAAAATTTACTAGAAAGCTTTTGTCTGCTCTTATTATTAACTCTTATTGTCTGTCTTATTATATAACATTATTATTAGCTCAAATGCTTAATACATGTTGTTGGATAATAATTTGAAATGGGGAAATTGAAAAAAATAGTAGTTTTCAAATTGTGGATATTCTTTTTTAAAGTGCTTTGCCACAAACCTCGATTATATTGGCTAGATTAGAGTTTAGTATTTCAAGTGTCCTTTCACTGTTTTTTTCACTTTGCTTATTTTTTTCTCTCCTAATCTAATTATTATATTTAATTTTTCAAATATGTAATATATTTATGTGGGCCAAAATTCAAAAAAGAGAAAGAGAATTCAGAGGAACTTCTACCTTAGCCTAAGCCTCAGACACTCTTCTTCCCACAGGCAAATAATATCCTTCCTCTGTGTATAGTATATGTGCAAATATACACTCACTCTTCCCCTAATTTTTAAATAAAATTTGCAAGATTCTATACTTTTAAAAATCCTTGGAAGATCCTGGAGGATTTTCCAGGTAACATCTCCTTTATTACTTCTTACAGCTGCATATTATTTCATCACATAATTATGTCAAAATTTATTTGACCAGTTTTTTATTTTTAGGTATTTAGATTATTTCCATGCCTTGCCTTACAAAAATACAGCAGTGAGAAATGATAAATGCTTGAAGAGATCATTGTGTAACCTGATTTAAACATTATGCAATGTGTACATGTATTGAACACCATATGATACCTCCATTCATATGCACAACTTTTATGTTTTTGTGTAACAGTTAAAATTTTTAAAAATATAGTAAAGTAAAAAACAAACAAGAACATATGAGAGTGAATAATCCTGTAACTATCAATTCTTTATCCCTATGCCTGTACACCTGCAAATTAATTCCTTGAAGTAGAATTACTAGTTTTCAGGTATGTACATTGTAATTCTGATGCACATTTCCCATTGGTGTACAAATTTATAGTCCTATCCAATGTTTGAGAGACTATATTTGAGGCAGTACCTCAGATCAATAAATATATTCAATAAATGGTGTTGGAAAAGTTGAGAAGATGTATGAAAAATAAAATTACAATCATATCTAATACTTCATACTGAATGTATTTCAATTGGACCAAAATTAAAATATTAAAGAAAATAAAATATACCACATGTTCTTACTCATATGAAGGAGCTAAATCTACCTTAAAGATAAAAAATTACAGATACACACATGTATAAAAATGTACAATCATACTTATGAAAGATTGGAAAATACAAGTGGACCCAATATGAGAGTGTAGGGGAATAGTGAGAGGGAGTGGATGATGAGGAAGAGGGAAAGGATGGGGGAACAATACAGAAAGTTAACGAGGAAGAGAAAAACTGCAAAATACAGGATGTAACTCTATTAATATACAAAAAGAAAAAAAGAAAAAGAAAAGGAAAAAGGAAAGAAAAAACAAAACAAAACAAAACAAAACAAAACCGGGTACAACCCATGGCTGCATGTGACTGTCATTACATTTTAATCAAAATTCTTACCTTTCTTTGGTCTTCTTTCATTTATTCTGTTTTGTAAAATGTTTAAGGAGATGGAAGTATAAGCAAAACTGATTTAATAGTTGCATAATGGATATACCAAGTGACTTATTACTCTGTACCCCACTAACATTTATAGATAAAATACTAATAAAAATAATATACAATGAAACCATAAAATTATCCAAGAAACCACAGGAAAGACTAAAAAATTTCAATCATGAAGGAAAAAATTCTCCTTGGGGAAAACTACTACAAGAAAAGTTAAAAGTCAAGTATTAAATTGGAAACAAATACATAAATTATACCATAAAAGAGGAGCTAATTTCCTTCAAATATAAAGAGCTCTTAGAAACCAATAAAAAATAGAAAAATAGAATAAAAGAATATAAACAGACTCTTCATAAAAGAGGAACACAAGTGCCCTTTAAACATATGAAATTATATTCAACTTTATTAATAAGAAAACTTTTAATGTTTTATATACCTTCTCAGTTTTTCCAATACTATTAATTAAATAATCCATCATTTTCTCACTCATTTGAGACTTTGTCTTTATCAGATATTTACTTTCTATGTGTGTTTGAATATCGGCCTGGGCTTAGAATTGCCATTTATGTGTTTGTATATTCATGTGTCTATAACCATGCCAGTTTAATTATTTATATTATTTTACTTTTTGTGTGTGTGTGTGGTACAGGGGGTTGAACCCATCCTGCTTGCATGCTTTGCAAGTGCTGGACCACTGAGCCACACCCCCCAGACAATTTTTTTACTTTTTGAGACAGGGTCTCCCTAAGTTATGCAGACTGCCTCTGGTCTTGAATTTGCAATCCTCCTGCCTCTGCCTCCCAAGCCGCTGGGATTACAGGTGTGCGCCACCATGCCCGGCTCTTATTATTTTACATTGTAATACCTAATAGAGCTTGTATTTTCTTGTAACTTTCATGTTTTCCTGATTTTTGCAGCCATTAAGACTTGCTTTTTTCCATATGAACTTTAAAATCAGCTTGTTAATTGCTATCAAATACTGTGGATGCTCTTATTTGACCTCATTGAATTTATTAAATTAGCAGAATTTGCACATTATTTATATGCTTGTTCAGGTCTTCCTGTACCTGAAGATATAATGTATCTTCATAGATATATGTGTATACCTTTAATTTTTTCTAGGTCTCTTTTGTTGCTATTATAAATATGCCCTAGTTTCTATTGATTTCTCTTTGTTCATATAAATACTATGTATTTGTATTTATTAGTCTTTCACCCTTCAGTTACTTTACTAATTTTTCACATGATTTCTAGTAGTTTTTCAATTGATTCTGTTTTTTACAGTTATTCAATTGTATCATCTACAAATAGTGATCTTTGAATTTTTTTCTGATTTTTACAACTGTAGATTTTTTAAAATTTTCTTTAACTTTGTTGAGTATTATTATGATTAGACATTACTCACTGTTTCCACCCTTAGTGGGAAATCATCCATTATTTTTCTGTTAAGTATGGTGCTGGCTTAGTGGTTGAGATCCACTATTTCTGTATTAAGTATGGTGCTTGTTTATGGGTTGAAATATAAAATATCTTTCCATTTCTATTTCATTAAGATACATAAAATTTAATGATGGATATCATTTAGTTCCATTGGTAGAGTGCTTGCTCAGTATGCTCTGCAGCCTTGGGTTTGATTCCCAACAATGCAAAAGTGGGAGAAGGACTCAGTAGCCCACTCCCAAAACAATCAGCCATTGAAAACTCTAAGGGTAACAGAGAAGCCCTGTCAGATATAATGTCTCTTTTGTTCTGTTTTACATAGTGTATCTATTAGTTTGATTCAACTTGATGGCACCCAATAACAAAAACAATTGAACATTATAAAATATTTTCCAGAATCTATGATGATAAGTATATTTTTTTTCCTCTGGGAGCTAATATTGAAACATTCTAACACTGCCTTGGTTATGGTTTTATTTAATGTGCCTAATGCTGGATTAAGCCTGCAGCCATAGCCCTCTGGCATCTGATCCCATCAGATCATGGAAGCTAAGCAGGGTTGGGCCTTTTAGTACTTGGATGGGAGAACACCTGGGAACACCAGGTGCTGTAGGCTTGGGAGACAGACCTGCAATCCACTCCCAAAAATCAATCTGCCATTGAAAACCCTATGAACAGCAGAGAAGCACTGACAATAGTGTTTCGCCTGTTGTATGTAGGGTTGCTATGAGTTGGATACTGACTCCATGGCACCTAACAACAACAACAACAATGCTGGATTATGATTCAATTTATGATTCATCAATATTCATATGTGAGATTGGTCTGTAGTTTTTTTCTATATGTGCATCTTTCAGTCGGTTTTGATAACAAAGTTCTACTCATGTCCTAGCAGGTAGAGGTTTTTCTTGTTTTCCTAAACTCTAGGATAGTTCAAAATGTTTTGAAATTATTGTTCTTTTAAAGAATTAGTTGACTACTCCAATGAAACTTCCTGAAAATTAACACTTTGAAAGTGTTCTCCATGTTGCCACTGGTAAAAATTTGTCTATATAGATTTATTAGTTTTCTGGAATCAATTATCAGAAATGATATTTTTTCCAGAAAATCATCATGGCATAGATGTTTATAAATATATTTCTAATTGCAATGAGTAACAATAACAAACACAAAATAAGGAGTGTTGGAGAGAATGAGGAACAATGGGAACCCTATGTAATTTTACATATTTCTTAATTCTCCAGATCCTTTATTCCTGTCTTCTTTTTATCTAGTGAGATCTTTTACCTTTTCTTTGCCTGATTGTGTTCTGTTAAGTCTTTAAAACTTGGCTTAGACCCTCAGTCCCGCAGTACTGGGGGTTGAACCCAAGGCCCTACATATGTTGGGCAACTACTCTACCACTAGGCTGTACTCTCAGCCCCTTTAATTTTTTTTTCTTTTTTGTGGTACTTGTGAGTTGAACCCAGGGTCTCACACATACTTTGTAAATGCTCTACCACTGGGCTACACCCTTAGATGATTTTTTATTTTTTATGCTGGGACATGGTCTCACTAAATTACCGCAGGCAGGTTCTGGCTTTGAACTTGAAATCCTCCTGCCTCCACCTCCAAAGTTTCTGGGAATACAGATGTGAGCCACTGTGTCCAGTCCTAAGAGATTTTTTAAAATTTTATTATTAGACAAGCTATCACTAAGTTACACAGGCTGCCTCTGGCCTCGAGTTCATGATCCTCCTACTTTAGCCTTCTCAGTCACTGGGATTATAAGTGTGCACAAAGGTGCCTGTTTAGTTATTCATTAGACTGGCCAAGCCATAGGTTTTAGGTATAAAGGAAGCTTATTTATTTTTCTATTTTCATCCAGATGTTCCGTTGAATTTTCTGTTAAAGTCCATGCTTTATCTTTTCCCCAAAACTAGCCCAACTGGCTAATTGTAAACATATTTCCCCAATATTGACCTTTAGTTTTAGACTAAAGTTATAAAATAATCTGCAGAACATGAGAAAGGAAAATTTTCAATTTTGATATTATTACTGTAAGCATGGTTTGTTGTTATTGTTGTTAAATGCTATAGAATTGGGTCTGACTCATAGTGACCCTATATTCAACAGAATGAAACACCCCTTGACACTGTATCATGCCTGGCAATATGTCCGTGCTTCTCTGCTATTCATAGGGGTTTCAATATCTAATTGTGTTTGGGATTGTTTCAGAAGTGGGATTCCAGGTCCTTTTCCCATTTTTCAGGTGCTGGGGATCAAACTCAGGGCCTCAGATTGCTCAGAGTAGCACTCTACCAACTGAGCTAATCCCCAGTAGAGTTGAAATGATTTGTTTCCTGCAATTTACAAATGTATTCCATGTCCTGTTATTCACTTAAAATCTGATATTTACCAATATTCCTAACCTTCCAATATGCATCTCTTTCTTCACAATGTGGTTAATTCCATTTGAGTAAAAAATGATTTTTTTTCCTGTGGACTGAATGGTAAAATCAAAACGTCTTATTGGTTATATGCAGAACTTCAGCTTGGACTCTGTTATCCATGTTGTTGGAATGGTTAGTGAGGAATTCATTCTGAGTGGAACACTAAGTAATTGCTTGTTTATCTATGCCATTTATTTAAAATGACAGACTTCCCATCATGTCAACAAACTAGACCTTTTTGACTTAAAGCCTGTAACATTAATTCTACCATTAAGATGCAAGTAATTTGGTATGGAAACTCCCTAGATTTGAAATTTTTTTCTAGACTATCTCCCAGTAAAAATAATATAATTATGACAATTTATTGAATGTTATTCATGCTCCATGCTTAAGCTAATTACTTTATAAGTAATTATTTATTTGAGTCTTTCAATATTCCTATAAATTAGTTACTATAACTTCCACATTTTACAAAAGAAATAAGCTTCAAAGGGTAATTGGCCTGAGCTATTCAATGGGATAGCTAGAAATCAAATCTTCTCTGATTCCAGAAACTTGAGTTTTTTACCAGTAAAACCACTTTTTCCTTCCTCCTGGTTTGTGAATTTTTTAAAAACTTATCTCTTGTCAATCAGTGAAGAAACCATGTATATTAGTTTTCTACTGTGGCTGTAGCAAATGACCACAAA
This sequence comes from Pedetes capensis, assembly GCA_007922755.1. Lineage (NCBI taxonomy): Eukaryota > Metazoa > Chordata > Mammalia > Rodentia > Pedetidae > Pedetes > Pedetes capensis. The sequence goes on from VMDO01007791.1 coordinate 71,375, forward strand.
ATTAGAGGCTTAAACAATATACATTTATTATTTTGAGGATCCAACACAGGTCCTGCTGGGCCAAAATCATGGTGTCAGCATAGTTTCATTCCCTCCCGGAGAGTGTCAGTCAGAATCCATTTCCTTGCCCTTTGTAGCTTCTAGAGGCCACTCATGCTGTATGGCTAATGGCTCCTTTTCATCATTCTCAAAGCTGGCCATATGAAGTCCTTTTGATCAAAAAAGGGGATCCAACTGAATGTGCAAACTATCGGACAATATCATTAATATCACACACCAGCAAAATTTTACTAAAGATCATTCAGAAGCGACTGTAGCAGTATACAGACAGGGAATTACCAGAAAATCAAGGATTCAGAAGAGGGCGGGGAAGTAGGGACATCATTACTGATGTCAGGTGGATATTAGCTGAAAGCAGAGAATATCAGAAAGATGTCTATCTCTGTTTTATTGACTATGCAAAGGCATTTGATTGTGTGGATCATAATAAATTGTGGATAACACTTCGGAAAATGGGAATACCAGAACACCTAATTGTGCTCATGAGAAATGTGTTCATGAACCAGGAGGCAGTTGTTCAACTAGAACAAGGAAACACTGAGTGGTTTAAAGTTGAGAAAGGTGTGCGTCAGGGCTGTATACTTTTACCCTATCTCTTCAATTTATACACTGAGCAGATAATCAGAGAAGCTGGACTTTATGAGGAAGAATGTGGCATCAAGATTGGAGGAAGACTCATTAACAACCTGCGTTATGCAGATGACACCACTCTGCTTGCTGAAAGTGAAGAGGATTTAAAACATTTACTGATGAAGATCAAAGATCATAGCCTTCAATATGGGTTATGACTAAACATCAACAAAACAAAAATCCTTACTATTGGGTCAGCATGCAACTTCAAAATAAATGGAGAAAAGATTGAGATTGTCCAAGATTTTGCTTTGCTTGGCTCTATAATCAACACCCGTGGAAGCAGCAGTCAAGATATCAAAAGACGCATTGCTCTAGGAAAAGCTGTGGCAAAAGATCTCTTTAGAGTATTGAAAAACAAAGATGTCACATTGAAGACGAAGGTGTGCCTGACTCATGCCATGGTATTTTCAGTGGCATCATATGGTTGTGAAAGCTGGACATTGAATAAGAGAGACAGAAAAAGAATTGATGCTTTTGAATTGTGGTGCTGGCGATGTCTATTGAATATACCATGGACTGCCAAAAGAACCAACAAATCTGTCCTAGAAGAAGTGCAACCAGAGTGCTCCTTGGAAGCAAGAATGGCCAGACTCTGTCTTACCTATTTCAGACAAGTAGTTAGGAGAGATCAATGCCCAGAGAAGGACATCATGTTTGGGAGAGTGGCAGGTCAACATAAAAGAGGAAAACCCTCCACCAGATGGATTGACACAGTGTCTGCAACAATGGGCTTCAACATAAATAAGATCGTTCCGCCTGGCACAGAATCGGCAAGTGTTTCAATTTGCTGTACGTAGGGTCACTATGAGTCGGATTCGACTGGACAGCACCTAACAACAACAACAACAACAACCTCTCTGGGCACCATTTTGCTACTTGCTGCACTGTAGGAACCTTTTTTTTTCTTTTTTTGCAAATAGAGTTTCTATAAGCATTGATTTGCACTGTAGCCAAAGCAAAGGAAAAATAAGCACTAGAGCACACACATTAATTTTTCACAACCTGTGCAGGATTATTTGCTGGCAGCCAGTTTCTTTGGCATTGGACCTGTATGCATAAGCCTAATTCACACTGAGTCTAATGTTTCCTTGTTATTACCATAATCACTTTAAAAAAATCATTTTGTTGAAGTATAGTTTGCATCCATCAAAATCTATATATTTAAGTGTACATTTCAGTGACTTTTGCCATACAAATTATCTCCTTATACTTAAACACTTTAGAACTTTTAATTAAACCACAACATACATACAGAAAAGGGAACACATCATAAGCATGGAGCTTGATGAATTTTCATGGACGGAATTCATTGGTAAAACAGATAAAGCCACATGAATTATTTTTGGGGGTGCAGCTTTGTTAGGCAAAATTTACAGAGAGAAATTCATCAACTTAAGTATACAGTTGGATGAATTTTGACAATTTATTTTTGAGTACTCAGGGGTTGAACCCAGTGCAATTCACCACTGAACTGCACCCCTAGTCCTTCTTTTATTATTCTTATTTTGATACAGGGTCTTGCTATATTGGGCGGACTCCCTTTGGGCTTGAATTTACTATCCTCTTGCCTCATTCACTTGATTCACTGAGATTACAAACATGGGCAAAGGCACCTGAGTTTTGACAAATGAGTGCAGTCATCTAACCACTGGTACCATGGTGATGATATGGAACATTTTCCATCTTTTTAACAAATTCCCTTTTGCTCCTTTGCAGCCAATTTCCACTCCCCACCATTGTCCTCAGAAACCACTGAAAAGATTTCTATCATTGTATTTTTGCCTTTTTTAGAATTTCATGTATAATTCTACTTATGCTAGCTTTCATGCTTAGCCACTTTCATTTACCATAATGGATTTACTCATTTTTGCATGTTCTGGTAGTATATACACCATAGTTAGGTTTTTCTTTTACCAGCTGAAAGACATTTGGATTGATTCTTTCCAATATACTATTTGGCTTTTTTTTTTTTTTTTTTTTGGCTGTACTGGGGGTTGAACCCAGGGCCTTGCATTTGCATGCTTTGCAAGTGCTGTACCACTGAGATGCACCCCTAGCCCATTTTTTTACTTTTTGAGATGAGGTCTTGCTAAATTACCCACACTGCCTCTGGTCTTGAACTAGCGATCTTCCTGCCTCTGCCTCCCAAGTCGCTGGGATTACAGGCATACGTGACAGCGCTGGGCTATTTGGCTATTATTAATGAGGGTTCTGGGCTGGGATTTAGCTCAATTGTTAGAGTGCTGCGCTGCAGTCTCTGAGGACCAGGGTTCAATTCCCAGCACCACAAAAATGGGAGAAGGACCTGGCAATCCACTCCCAAGGCAATCCTGAAACAGTCAGCCCTTGAAAATCCTATGAAGGTCGCTGTGAGTCGGATACCATCTCGACCGCACCTAACAACAACAACGAGGATTCTGTGAACATTCCCATAGAAACTATTGTGTGGACGTAGGTTCTTATTTCTCTTGTGTAAATACGTAAAAGTGGAATTGTTGAATCATATGACAAGTGTATGTTGAACTTTGTAAGAAACAGACAAACTGTCTTCCAAAGTGTACAAATTTTGATAAATTTCAATTTATTTGCTTTCTTTTATAGTTTGTGTGGTATCCTACTTAAGAAATCTTAGTTTAACTCAAAGTCACTAAGATTTTGTTCTATATTTTCATCTGGAAGTTTTGGATTACTATTTTCAGATGTATAATCCAATTTGAATTTTTTATCATAAGACAAGATTCTCTCTTCCTTTTCTTCTTTTTTTTTCTGTTCGTTCTTCCTACCCTCTTCTCCATTTTTCTTTGTTTCTTTTTTTTTTTTTACTGTGGTTATTCAATTCTTTGAAAGATAATTTTTACATTGCCTTGACATCTTTGTCAAAAACTAGTTGGTCATATCTATATGGGACCCTTTCTTATATCTGTATTCTGTTTTGTTTAACAGTATGTTAGTTTTTATGTGAATATCATGCTTCTATTATTACTGGCCCCCATATGTCTGTCAGCTTGTCATCATGTGGGAACTTACATGTTGCTGTGATGCTGAAAGCTGTGTCACTGATATTTCAGATACCAGCAGGGCCACCCATGGTATACAGGTTTCAGTTGAGCTTCCAGACTAAGGCAGAAGGACCCACAGCCCACTCAAGAAACAATTAGCCATCAAAACCCCTGTGAATAGCAGAGAAGCACTGTTAAACAGAGTACTGAAAAAGTTCACCCTTCCCAGGCTGGAAGACATTCAAAAGATGACTGGGGAAGAGTTGCTTCCCCAGAGTAGAGTCAACCTTAATGACAGGAATGGAGCAAAGCCCCTGGGACCTCCTTTTGCTGATGCTGCATGACTCAAAATGAGAAGAAACACAGTGGCTGCAGCAATGGGCTCGGACATAAAAAGTTGGTGTTCATGACACAGTGTTGGGTAGTGTTTCATTCTGTTGTACATAGGGTTGTACCCAACAATACTATTGTTGGAGCTTTATAATAAGACTTTAAATTAAATAGTATAAGTCTTTCAATGTTGTTCTTCCTTTTCAAAATTACTTTGATTCACCTAGGTTTTTAAAATTTTTCCATATAATTTTTTGATTCAGCCTGAAAATTCTCCAAAAATGGCTATAGATAGTTTGCTTGAGATTGCTGATAAATTGTAGATCAAATAAGGTGTCCAACCCCTAAATACATCATAATTTTTAAGCCATTAGAAATACTATTTTTATGTATCAATTATTTGTTGCCAGTATATAGAAATGTAATTGATTTTGATATATTAACCATTTATTCTATGACCTTGCTGAATTTGCTAATTATTTCTATTATCTTTTTTGAAGGTTCCTTAGGAGTTTCTATGTCAGAAGTTGCCAAACTTCATCCAGCAGTCCAAATCCAGCCCACTCTCTATGTTGTAAGTAGAGATGTGGCTACAGTGGCAGAGCTGAGTGGGTACAACAGACACCATATAGCTTGTAAAGCCATATTTACTAACTAGGCATATTCACAGGTTCCACATATTAGGGTGTGGAGTTTTAGTATGTCATTTTTTAAAATTCTGTCCCCACAGATATAGTTGTGTTTAACTATACTGTCTTGCTTTATGCGTGTGTGTGCATGTGTGTGGGTGTGAGTGCTTTTCTTATTTTCATGTTTGCTTTTTTACTAATTATTTATTTATTTTTTTGTACTGGGGGTTTAACCCAGGGCCTCCCCACTGCTAGGCAATTGCTTTATCACTGAGCTGTACCCTAGCACCCTCTTCCACCTCTTCATTTGTATTTTTATTTAAAGATAGGGCCTCCCTAAGTTGCATAGGCTGCCTCTGGCCTTGAACTTGCAATCCTCCTGTCTTAGGCTCCCAAGTCACTAGGATCACAGGTGTATGCCATGGTGCCAGGCTAGACCAATTCGTTTTCATGATTAATTTTAGTTTCATTATTAGTTAACTTGTTTTGAGTGCTTATTTGAAGATTTACAATATATGTCTTTGATTTCGTACAATGTACCTTCAATTAATGTAACACTTCATACAGAACCTAAACAGAGGACATGTGAATTTTATGCTGTTGGTACTGGATTTCTTTGTATTTCTTTGTATTTCTTTGTATTTCTGCAAGTACTTTGGGGCTTTGTTGTAGGATGTCACTGATTTACTCAGAATCATTTTGATCCTTTCAAGGCTTGTTTTTAATATTTGCCAGGGCATGTCTTCCCCATGTGACTGTCAGCTTGTCATGCTTAAAGGACTTAAGGGCGACTATTAGGGAGGATGGACCACACTCCCCGTGGACGAAAACACTCCTTAACAGTCTTGCTATTAGGGTAAACAGTCTGTAGGACTAGAGAGACCTAACAAGGGCAGTCCTTCCAGGACCCACTTTCATCCAATGGGAAGCTCTATACCGAGATGAATGTAAGCAGCAAGCAGAGAGAAACGCCCTGACGGGGGTAGATATTGAAGTGGACTGCTTGTTAGGAGAAGGACCTATATACTCAGCAGTTACAAGGCAAGCAATGGGTCCGGCACAGTCATTTGACCAAATAAGAATATGTGCCCAGAGAGCATGGGATAGGCTACCAAGAGAAGGGGCGACACCAAGTTTAGTGTCACTCAGACAGAGGCAAAATGAACCGTTCGTGGACTTTGTTGACAGGGTCAATAAGAGTCTGGAGCATAAGGTTATTCATGTGGCATGACTTAAAATGATAAGGAACATAGTGGCTAGAACAATGACTTAAACATGAAAAGATCATGTTTATGGCACAGTGTTGGATAGTGTTTGGTTCTGTTGTACATAAGGTCACCATAAGTTGGATCTGACTTGAGGCCACCTAATAACAACAGAGGGCATGAGTAGAATAGCTTCCAATTGTAGGTTAATTTGTTCCCATCACTAGATAAAGGAGATTCTTTTCCTCTCTGTACTTTTATTGAAATATTTTTCCATTGCTTTCTCTCCATATTCACTAATCTAGTTTCTTGTTGTGTTCAATCTAATGTTAAGTCTAAAATAATTCATTTTATATTCAGATAATATGTTTTGTCTTTCCATAATTTTCATTTCATTCCTTTTAATAGACTTTAATCCACTGTGGAATTCACTTGTCCACACCTTTCTCCCTATTCTTAAATATTTTCTTCATAGTTATTTTGAATTCTTCATATGTTAATTGCATTACTTGAATTATATCTGTTTCTGATATTTAGTAATTTAACTCCCAATTATTGGACTTAAATAACTGGTTAACATATTTAGTAATTTTTGATCATATACATAAGTTCATATGCATGTTGTGGGTGCTATGATTTATGTTATCTTCTTCAGAAGGGTGCTAACTTTTGGCAGGGAGTAAAATTATTTGTGGGTCATCTTGAACCTGCCAAGGGAGTTTAAAACTTTGTGAGGGCAAGCTAGTTTCAGTTTTACTCTTAATCCCAGGGTATGGCCCTTATAACCAGAGAAAAAATTTTATTCCCCATTATTTGATGTGGCCTTTCTGGGATCTCAAATGGATGTTCAAGATGTCTAACCACTGGCTGAGTATAACTTCTTCGACCTTGGAAATTCTGTTTTGCTCTCCAGCATCTTAAGAACTGTTTTCAACCACATTCCCAAAGTTCTGCCTCTCCTATATGCATCTTTAAAATTGACTTGAGAGGAAAATTTACACAAATTATTAGGGCTCCCCACCTCCATGTCTGTCAGTTTGCCCTACTGTGAGGGTTTGTGTTTTGCTATGAGGCTTAAAACAATGCCAGAAGTATCTCAGATACCAGCAGGGTCACACCTGGTGGAAAGGATTCAACTGAGCTTCCAGACTAAGAGAGACTAGGGGAGAGGACCTAGCAAACCACTTCCAAAACAACTAGCCATTGAAAATCCTGTGAATAGCAGAGAAACACTGTCAGGTATAGTGCCAGAAAATGAGCCCCCCAGGTTGGAAGGCACTTAAAAGACTACTGGGGAAGAGTTACCTCCTCAAAGTAGAGTCTACCTTGATGATGGAGATAGAGTAAGCACCAAGGACCTCCATTGGCTATGTGGCATGACTCAAAATGAGGAGAAATAACTGAACACATCCATTAATAATGGGAACATAAAATATATGTAGTATGAATGTAGGAAAACTGGAATTCATTAAAAGAGAAATGGAGCACATGAACATTGACATTCTAAGCATCGGTGAGCTAAAATCTCACTGATTCCTGGACAGGCATGGGCCATTTTAAGTCAGATAATCATATAGTCTACTATGCTGGGAAGGACAAACTAAAGAGAAATGGTGTTGCGTTCATCATCAAAAAAGACATCTCAAGATCTGTCCCAAAATACAATGCTGTCAGAGATAGAATAATATAAATATGCCTACCAGGAAGGTCAGTTAATATGATTATTATTCAAACATACATACCACTAAGGCCACAAATAATGATATGGAAGATTTCAACCCACTTCTGCAGTCTGAAATAGATCAAACATACAATCACGATGTGCTGATAATTATTGATGACTAGACTGCAAAAGTTGGAAACAAAGAAGACGTTTCAGTAGTCAGAAAATATGGCCTTGGTGACAAAAATGATGCTGGAGATCACATGATAGAATTCTGTCAGACAAATGACTTCTTCATAGCAAATACATTTTTTTTTTCACCAACATAAATGACAACTAAACACATGGACTTCACCAGATAGAACATACAGGAACCAAACTGACTACATTTGTGGAAAGAAACAATGGAAAAGCTCCATATCAAATGTCAGAACAAGACCAGGTGCTGATTGTGGACCAGACCACCACCTGCTCAACTGATACTGAAGAAAATTAGAACAAGTGTACAAGAGCCAAGGTATGACCTTGAGTATATCCCACCTGAGTTCAGAGACCAACTCAAAAACAGGTTTAATGCATTAGACAGAAATAATGGAAGACCAGACATTGTTCTGGCATGACATCAAAGATATCATTCATGAGAAAAGGAAAAGGTTATTAAAAGACAGGAAAAAAGAAAAGACCAAATTACATGTCAAAAAAGACTCTGAAACTTGCTCTTGAACATCGAGGAGCTAAAATACAGGAAGACAAGATGAAGTTAAGGAACTAAACAAAAGATTTCAAAAGGCAGCTGGAGAAGACAAAATCAAATATTTTAATGACATGTGCAAAGGGTTGGAGACAGAAAACCAAAAGGGAATAAGACACTGTTTTTCCCAAGCTTAAGGAACTTAAGCTTAAGAAAAAATTCAAGCCTCGAGGGGCAATAGTGAAAGATTCTATAGGGAAAATGTTAAATGATGCAGGATAAAACAAAAGAAGATGGAAGGAATACAGAGAGTCATTATACAAAAAAGAATTGGTAGATGACCAATCATTTTAAGAGATTGCAATTGATGAGGAACCAATGCTATTGAAAGACATAGTAGAAACTTCCCTGAGGGAATTGGCAAAGCACAAGTCTCCAGGAATTGATGGAAGACCAATAGAGATGTTTCAACAAACAGATGCAGCCCCAGAGGTGCTAACTTGCTTATGCCAAGAGATTTGGAAAACAACTACCTGGCCAACTGGCTAGAAAATGTCCATATTTGTACCTATTCCTAAGAAATGGGATCAAATTGAATGTGGAAACTATCAAAGGATATCATTTATTACACACATACAAAATTTTACTAAAGATCATTCAAAATTGACTGTAGCAGTATACAGATAGGGAACTGCCAGAAAATCAATCAGGATTCAGAAGAGGGCAGGGAACCAGGGTCATCATTGCTCGTGTCAGATAGATACTAGCTGAAAGCATAGAATATCAGAAAGATGTCTATCTATGTTTTAGGGACTATGCAAAGGCTTATGACTGTGTCAAATGCCTTTTGAAATCTTTAGTTCCTTAAATTCATCTTGTCTTCCTTTTATTTTAGCTGCTCGATGTTCAAGGGCAAGTTTCAGAGTCTTTTTTGACGTATAATTTGGTCTTTTCTTTTTTCCCTGTCTTTTAATAATCTTTTGCTTCCCTCATAACAACTTTTTCATAACAACTTATTCATAAAAACTTATGAATAATATTGAGAAGAATTGGAGTACCAGAGCACCTAATTGTAATCATGAGGAATCTGTACATGAACCAGGATGCAGTCATTTGAACAGAACAAGGAAATACTGCTTGGTTTAAAGTTGAGAAAGGTGTGCATCAGGGCTGTATCCTTTCACCATATTTCTTCAATTTATATGGTGAGCGAATAATCTGATAACCTAGACTTCATGAACAAGAAGGTAGTATCAGGATTGCAGGAAGGCTCATTAACAACCTGTATTATGCAGATGACACAACTCTGCTTGCTGAAATTGAAGAAGATTTGAAATATTTACTGATGAAGATCAAAGAACATTGCCTTCAATATGGATTGCAATTCAACATCAACACAGCAAAAATCCTTACACCTGGGTTGGTATTCAACTTTATGATAAATGGAGAAAAGATTGAGATTGTCCAAGATTTTTCTTGGTTCTATAATCAACATTTGTACAAATAGCAATCAAGAAATCAAAAGATGTATTGCTTTGGGAAAAGCTATGGCAAAAGATCTCTTTAAAGTATTGAAAAGTAAAGATGTCACATTGAAGATGAAGGTGTGCCTGACTTATGCTATGGTATTTTCAATGGCATAATATATGGTTGTGATAGGTGTACATTGAATAAAGGGAGATAGGAGAAGAATTGATGCTTTGAATAATGGTGCTGGAGATGTCTATTGAATATACCATGGACTACCAAAAGAACCAACTGATTTGTCCTAGAGGAAGTGCATCCAGAGATCTCCTTGGAAGCAAGGATGGCTGGACTGCATCTTATGTATTTTGGACATGTAGTCAGGAGGGACCAATCCCTAGATAAGGACATCATATGTGGGAGAGTGGCAGGTCAGCAAAAAATAGGAAAACCCTCCACTAGATGGAATGACACAGTGCCTGCAACAATGGGCTTAAACATAAATAAGATCACGTGCATGGCACAGAATTGAGGAATGTTTTGTTCTGCTGTACATAGAGTTGATATGAGTTGGACCCGAATCAATAGCACCTAACAACAACAACAATAACATTAGTGCTCCTTCCTTTTCCTCTCTGGGACCCAATTCCTTTAGTCCTAGTTCTCTTGGCTGCCCCACATTCTGATCTTTGATTCTGCTGTCCAGCAAGACATCATGGCTGAGGCTCTATTTTCCCGAGCTGTGGTCTGGAAAGGCTCCCAGGGAGAAAACTTGGGTTTATGTGATGTTTATCTTGTTTGCCTATTTTCTTTTGAGGACCACAGCCCTGCATTGGCTGCTGTCCAATGCCTGCAAACAGTTGTTATATATATGTTTTGTTTAGATTTTATACTTGTTTATAGTGAGAAGTTAAGTCCAATAATAGCTACTCCGTGATGTATAAATTGGAAAATGCCTGTGCTATTTCCTTTTATTTCTCTGTACTATCTCTTACCTTCAAAACACCTTTGTCTGTCATTCCACTGATTAATACCTAATGATTTCTTTTTCTAGTAATGTTCTTTAACCAGCCATAATGGTTACAGGTTTAGCTCCTGAGGCTATACTACTTGGATGTAAGAAGTATAAAACACACCACCTAACAAAGAGCCTCTATTACTTTAGAATAGGACTTCCTTGTGTTCTGGCAGACTTTTGGCTGTAACCAGATTTGATACTCCTTGTTAATGTACTGGCTTCTACTTGCTATGATTAAGTCACTGGGTTTCTAGTTCCAACTTGAATTCTTAGCTGCTGCACCTTTTTGTATTAAATATTGACTGAATCTTATCCACTGACTGTCTCAGTTTAGACTCTGTTCTCATCTGTCATATTCCATTGTGACCCCTACTCTGGTATGAACAAAAAATAAGTGTTATACAGAAATTCATGTTACAAATTATACCTCTATTGGTATCTAAACCGCTGATGCTTTGTAATTTCTAATATTTAGTAGAATTGATAAGTAATGAGGGAGAAGGATGAGGCAACCCACTTCCAAAAATCAATCCACCATTGAAAACCCTATGAATAGCAGAGAAGCACTGACAATAGTGTTTTGCCTGTGTTAAGTAGGGTCATATGAGAGGGACACTGAGTTGACAGCACCTAACAACAACAACAACAACAACAACAACGTAAGTAATGAGGCAAATAAAAATAATTCTGCTTTTTTATGTGAATAATTGGATAGGATGAAGGAAGATTATGTTCATTTGCTATGTGGTAGGACAAATGAAACCAACAAGAGGCATGCTAAATCAATTACAACTTTTTCTTTTTCTTTCTTTTTTTTTTTTTTTTAGCAATGAGTTTGTTGAATCCAGGGCCTCACAGATGTTTTGCAAGCGTGGCACCTCTGGGCTGCACTCCCACCCCCTTTTTTATTTTTTATCTTGAGACAGGGTCTTACTAAATTGCATAGGCTGCCTCTGGCTTCGATCTTATGATCCTCCAGCCACTGCCTCCTGAACTGCTGGGATTATAGGCATATGCCACAGCTCCTGGCCCTGTTACAACTATCTTAAAGGACATATTCCTTTACAGATTAAGTCACAGGGTTTGGGGCCATCAAATTTTCCTATGTCATTAAATTATCACAAATAAAAATATGAAAAAATGTACAAAAATTTCTAAATATAGAAGATGACAAGGGTCTTGTGACAGAGTAGCCTTTCAAAAATGATGGGCCAAAGATATTAAACTTGGAATTTTTTATTGACTCAAAACAATGAACAACTTGACATTTACCATTCTGTCTTTAAGCATTTTTTCACTATAGTTTTATAGAAAATGATCAATTTGGTTTTATATTATATTGCCTGCTATCATATTGAAAAATAAAATTTAAGTGGACAAGCTGTCATTTTATTGCACACTTTCAAAAAGGTTGTAGAAATAATTTTTTTTGGAAAATTCAGAATTTACCTTCTGAAACAGAATGTGGTCATAATACTAAATTTTTGTACTAAGTAAAAAACAGTGTCTTCTCTCACTTTATTTTATTTGGGATACAAGTACTTGAATTTGTTCATTTAAAGATCATGTCCTCATTAAGATTGAGGCTATTTTTCTACTGTATTTATTTTCTTGTGTATTACAATAATGCTTCTGAACTAAAGTTCCAAGTGTCTCACTAGTGTGTTCTTATGAGTTTATTTCAGGTTGGAAATAAAAATAAAGTCCTTTAATTTGGGACATGAATGTTTAATTTTTTTATGAGTATTTTGGATTGAGGCTCAACTGAGTAGGTATCTTTATTTATACTGTTAAAGTAAAATTTCAAATTGATTAATTAAAAATTCCATCATTTAGAATTCTACCATCATCACATCTCTTTTTTCTTTGTCCGATTTATTACATTTTAAATAAAGATTAGAAATATTTGGTATTAAAAGTTGTATCACTTTCCTTGGGCTACCATAACAAAGTACCACAAACTGGATTGCTTAAAAATGGAATTGTATTAATTTTGGTGGTTGGAAGCCTAAGATCAAGGTGTGGGCCAGGATGGTTCCTTTAGAGGGCAGTCAGAGAAAATTGGTTCCATACCTTTTTCCTGGTTTCTGCTGGTTTGTTGGCAATCATTGGCATTCCTTGGCTTTTAAGAGCATCACTAAATATGACACCATCCATATCAGGTTAGAAGTCTCTTTAATGACTTTTTTTTAACTTGATACTTCTGTAAGGACTCTATTTCCAAATTAAGCAACCTTCTGCAGTATTGAAGATTAGGACTTCAACATACAAATTTTAGGGAAACATAATTTAATCTATAACAGAAGAATTCTAGTATATATCTTTATTAATAATATAGACATCTTGCTGATCAGTTTTCTTTCATTCATTCAGATATCAAGATTCCATTTTGGAAGTATCTGCAACCATATCACTGTGATGTCTGATCCCATCAAATCTCAGGAAGCCGAATAGTATCAGGCCTGGTTAGTACTTGGACAGGAGAGAGCCTGGAAACACCAGGTCCTGTCGGCTTGGGAGAAGGACTAGGCAAACCACTCCCAAAATACAATCAGGCACTGATAACCCTATGAATAACAGAGAAGCACTGGCAATAGTGTTTTTTCTGTTGTACATAGGGTAGCTATGAGTCAGACACAGACTCAATGGTACCTAACAACAATAGCAACAATTTTGTAAGTAGGGAGAATGTTGTAATGCTCTGTTTTAGAAAGACCTAATGCTCCTTCCTAAAGCTGAGTTCACCTGGACCGGAATGACACTTTTTTTCTTCTCTAGTCTATCTCTTGTTGTTGTTGTTAGATGTTGTCAAGTCAGGGCCAACTTGTAGCAACCCTATGTACAACAGAATGAAACATTACCTGACTTTGTGCCATGACTAGCAGTATGTGAGTGCTTCCCTGTTATTCATAGGGTTTTCAATGGCTGATTGTTTTAGGGAGTGGGCTACTAGGTCCTTTTCGACTTTTGAGGTGATAGAGATTGAATCCAGGGCCTCAGAGTGTGCAGAGCAAGTGCTTTACTAACTGAGCTAAACCCTAACCCTGGGAACCAACAAAGTCTTAGTAAATGCAAAATGAAAATTTGTCTAGTAACTAAATGAATTAGTTTTTCAGTAACAGATTATTCTAGACACAGTTAAAATGATCTCACTTCAAAAAGTCTTCTGACTAATTGTAATTATCTAAAAATAAGCTCTATCTCTTCAGTGAAGCCCAAGCTTCATCATGAAATCAATTTATATACCAATTTCACTGACAGATAAACAGAAAGGGAGAGGGGCTGGGATGTAGCTCAGAGGTAGAGTGCTTGCCTATGTGTGTGGAGGCCCTGTGTTTGATCCCAACCACCACACACACACACACACACACACACACACACGGAGGGGGAGAGAAACTGGCTCAGAAATGTCCATATACCTCTCCATATACAGAGAAACACATACAGTCAGGTTGCACTGAATCTATTTGAATGCAATGTTGTTATTGTTAGGTGTCCTGAGTCAGGTCCAACTCATAGCAACCCTATATACACCAGACCAAAACACTCCTTGACACGGTGCCATGTGTGGCACTATTGTCGGTGCATTGCATCTTTGCTATTCATAGAGTTTTCAATGGCTGATTTTTTCTGGAGTGGGCTGTAATGTCCTTCTCCCAAGCCTACAGCACGCAGAACTCCCAGGCAGTCTCCCATCCAAGGACTAACTAGGCCCAACTCTGCTTAGCTTCTGAGATCAGATGAGATCAGATGCCAGGGTGGTAGACATTTGCAAGTAATAAAGCAATTCAAATACTTTCTGCTGTTCTAATTGGAAAATTCCTTTCAAAAGGCTGTTCAGAAATGTGTCTGTCCAACACCTACCTGCTTTGTCCTTTGGTCTTTCTGTCTGTGGTTACAGATTGAGGGAGAAGAGTAACTTGTGAGAGGTCTCCTATAAGGCTTCCTATAGTTGTAGCCATTGTGGTTGAAGTGGTAGCAGGGCCAGAGGCGCCCATGCCTGAGTTACAATTTTGGCCGCCACAAGGGGGGCCTCATTTCGTAGGCACATATGCACGTGCCATGTTGAGGCAAGGCAAGGGGGCCTGATTCCTAATTATGATACATGGCAATGGCTGCCCTGGTTTGCACACATGGGTACAGGCAAACTCTGTGTGTATGGCTTAGAATGTGCCTGCACATTGACCTTTTCAAATTAACATCAGCCTTATCTTTGAAAGAAACAAGATTTTATGCTTGTTTGTGGTTTTTCTTTTTAAATCCCTGAACTTAATAAACTATTACCAAAACAGGATGATGCTATAAATATGTAAAAAAGGACAGTCTCCAATTAAAATGCTGTTGATATGCACCAGGCTGTAGTGAACTCTCTCGACATTTCTGGGCTGTGGCTGTACCTTTAACTCTGTGATTCATGAGAAAGCCGAATGTGAATCTATGATTTGTGATGACAGTAGGTTGTTTTTTTCTTTTACAGTAGCTGGGCTCTAGTAGTAACCTACAAGTTGTTTTGTCTGCAAGACCCAAGCAACATAAGAGAAAACAGAAAGACAGATACAGATAAAACAATGCTTAGTGCTCTTATATGTGTGAGAAATCCAAAAAAGACATAAAGAATATCTTTTTCCTTTTCCTTTAAGATTATAAGGATGTGAATAAAGGTCTTTTTAGAGAGCAGGGCAGTTTTAGACTCTCTGCTTTACGTTTTTAGGGCAGATTGTTCATAATGAGGGTGAGAGAATAATTCTGACTGGGACGTCCTATTCTGTTGCTTTGGCTGCTTTGATTAAAACCTTCTGTGAGGCAAGGGCCTTGCGTGATAGGCCCACACACAAATTAAGACGATAACAGTATGTTGACCTACTAAACAAAAAGCACAACAACTCCATAACTATGAGCAGACATCACTGCTTAGTTCAAACTGCACCCTCCACCCCTGCCACAAAGAAAAAAAAAAAAGATAGGCCTGTTGCAACAGTGGCTTCTTTTGGGAACATGAAAATCCCTTCATGGAAAGTTACAAAACCCCAGGAAATCCCACCTGTGAATAATTGGAGTGTTTAACCCTGAGGTTAGTTTCTATAATGCTCATTTTATGAAAGGCCTCCCTCCCCCGCACTTTTAGTTGTTAGTTTGGATAAGACTATCTCAAAATGGTAAGCCTGAAAAACCACAATTTTCCCAAAAAGGCAGGATCACCAGTGATGTAGTGTGAAGGTGACAAGGTCAGCAGGTTAACCTCATAACTCAGAGAAATTGAATGTCTCCTCTAAATATGATGTTATAGGCCATGATAACCTTGGAGTTCTCTGAAAGAATTTTTGAGTGTGACTTATATAATCAAGTATATGACCAGAGGAGTCATTAATCTATTTCTGGAATAGATGTTCTATTTCTACTTTGAAATCTCAAATACTACTTTTGTCTAAGCATGAGACTGCTTAAGTGAATTGTTGGTATCAAGACAGTGTGGCATTCTCAACATTATGTGTTTGGCAATTTACTCAGGAAAAGTTGGATACAATGTTTTTTTCATTATCCTTAACTTCTTTAAAACCATAGTTTTATACAAAACTGTTTAATCTGTCTTCTGGTGGTACAGTATTTACAACAGAAAGGTGGTATGTTAAATGGTTGACTTTTCAGGCAACTCAAACACCTGGTTAGCATAAATCTCTTAATAACAATTTCACTCTATTAACTCTTTCTTTTCCAGAACTTTTGAAAATCTCTTTGCTAAAAAGCTGGAGAATGACTGGCCATATAGACACCAAATATCACATAGTTATGATAATTAACAAATACACTCATTGTTGCTATTGTTATTAGGGGCTACTATGTTGGATAGACTCAGAGCAAACCTATGTACAACAGAACGAAACAATGCCCTAGTATATAAAAATTTATACAGAACAAAATCAAGCTTTTTCTGGGTTTCAGGTTATTAATCTCATTGTCAAATAGTCTCTTTAGTTTATGACTTCATTGGCCCATTTCTGAATTCCATATTCAAGTACAATAATGATTTCCATATAGGAAATAATTTCTTGGATGGAGGAAAATAGCTTTTTTCCATTATTTAAAAAAAATCTATAAAAAGAAAAGAGGGAGGAGGGTCATGAGAGAGAATGGGGGCGGTGAACATGAACAATGTATAATGGTATGCATGTCTGGAAATGCCATAATGAAACTCACTAACTTGTACACTAAGTAGAGAAAATAACTAGAAATAAACACAAATTAATAACTTCCAATCAATGGAAACAAAGAGAAAGGTAAATATAAAAATTCAAGGAAAAGATATACCTTGAAAAGTCTAAGGAAATAGTTATTTGCATTTTTGCTTTGTATACCATGTATAAAGAGTATATAAATATACATGGTATACAAATGTATATAGAGTTAGGCTTAACTGTGATTGTATAATTTGTTATAAAATGTTAATTAGATTCAGTTAATGGTTTGGTATCTAAATAATGCCTATGCATTGTATTGCAGAGATATTAGTTTTGATGATGATGATGGTTATTATTATTTTTTTTTTTATTAGAAAATTTTAATGTACATCATAATGTGATTCATTTTGACATGCTTTTCGTTGTGACAATTTTCATATATGCAATTTGATAAGCATTATTCATATAGGTTACCCCTTACCCTCCTCTATGTTTCC
>VMDO01007792.1:0-40677 GCA_007922755.1 Pedetes capensis
GAGGGAAACCAGAGAGATGGAGAGGGAGAGGGGGAGGGGGAGGATGGAAGGGGAGAGCAGGGCAGGAATCCAGCAGTATTACAGAGGCTCTCGCCCTCCAAGAACGACCCTCACCCTGGTGGTCTGTGGGCCCAGGAGGTGGTGTCAACCCCCACACTGGGCTGGGGATTCTCCACTCCCCAGGGGCTGGGCCTGGGGGCCTGGGCAGGTCTCCCCAGTCCCCTTCTGGGCCTCCCTGGCAGCAGCACGGCTGCCCTGCCCCCATGCCAGTCCCCAGGGCCACAGCTCCAGGGCGCAGCCTGTGTGGCACGGGCGTCCCACCTGGACAGAGGACCATGCGGCTGGGCCCTCAGGAGCCGCACGCACGGGCATGGGTGGGCGTGGGCGCTGGGCACAGGCACTGGGCGCAGGAACCTTGCTCCAAAGGGCAGGAGCAGGTCCTACAGACAATCGGGCTATGGGGTGCCCGGTGCTCCCCCGAAGCCTCTCTAGAGCAGTGGACGCTGCCACCGGCCACCAAGGGCGTGACGCAGCCACCACCCAATTGGCCCTTCCCGGCCTGACCACCTGTGCACCCTCTTCTTTCTCCTGTCCTCCGGACACCCAGGAGGGACCCAGCCTCCTGTCCCAGCCGCCCTCCACCAAATACCTAGGCTGGCTCCCACCGAGGTCCTTGGAGCTCATCAGTGGCCAAGTCCACCGTCCTTGCCACCCACACCCACCCTCGGCCCCACTGCCTACTCCCCACCCAGGATCCCGCCCTCAGCCCACTTTGCTGAAAACCCAGGCATCACCTCAAGGTCCTCCTACCCACACCCAGAGGCCCCACAGGCCCACAGAGCAGAGCAGCTCAGAGAGCCTGTCCCCACACGCGCCCACTCCGCCCGTGGGCAGCGCCACGGCGGCCCAGGGAGGGGCTCAGGCGAGGAGGGCTTTTCAGGTGAACCAGACCCCCGATCCTGCGGCTGGCTCACGGCTGGCCTCGGGAGAGCTGGGTCCAGGCCATGTGGCCAGCCACTGCTGCACAAAAGCCAACTGCGGCCTCTTTTACAGAGTCCACACAAACCTCCGCCACCACAGTAAGACCCGCCTCCGCAGAAGACCTACAGAAGGCGCTGTCCATCCACGTCGCCTGCGCTGGACAAAAGCCTGATGTGGCTGTGGGCAGAAGAGCTCGGGGCGGGAAAGCTCAAGGGTGCCCAGGTCACCTTCCTGGCAGAGCATCCTGGGAGGATGCTCAGGGCACGTGACTGCCTTTAAAGCTGCAGGTACGCTCCACAGGGTCCAGTGGACAAAGTGGTCCACCGCCATGGTACCTCCCATAGTGCCCAGGGCCACTTTCATGCTTACAGTCTAGGAAGGGAAACAGCATCTACGTCTGTAAACTGCACATCTGCAAAGGGGTTAACATCATATATAAAACATATAAAAACAACATGTGTGTGTATATGTGTATATATGCCTGCAGCTGTAGCCCTGTGGCATCCGATCTCTTCAGGTCTCAGAAGCTAAGCAGTGTCGAGCCTGGTCAGTACTTGGATGGGAGACCACCTGGGAACACCAGGTGCTGTAGGCTTGGGAGAAGGACCCAGCAACCCACTCCCAAGAAACAATCTGCCATTGAAAACTCTATGAATAGCAGAGAAGCACTGACAATAGTGTTTCGCCTGTTGTACACAGGGTCACTATGAGTCAGATACCGACCCGAAGGCACTTAACAACAACAACAACAAGATCATGTGTATATATACACATATATCTATCCACACACACACGTATATACACATACACATATATATGTATATTTGTTGTTGTTAAGTGCTTGCTGTTGAGCCATCTCTGACTTACAGCAACCTTCATAAGGTTTTCACAATGGCTGATTGATTATTCTGTGATTGTTTTGGGAGTGGACTGCCACATCCTTCTCATATCTATCTATCTATCTATCTATCTATCTATCTATCTATCTCAAACAACTCAAAAGCAAATAATCTGATTTAAAAATGGACAAAAGAGCCAGCTATGGTGGCACATACCTGTAATCCTAGCACTCGGAAGGCTGAGGCAGAAGGATCAATGCAAGTTCCAGACCAGCCTGGTCTACACAGAGAGTTGCAGGACAGCCTGGGCTACACCATGAGACCCTGTCTCAAAAAAAAACAAAATCAGGAGCCAGGCACGGTGGTGCACACCTGTAATCCCAGTGGCTCAGGAGGCAGAGGCAGGAGGATCACAAGTTCGAGACCAGAGGCAGTCTGAGTAACTTAGTGAGACCGTGTCTCAAAAAATAAAAAAACGGGCTGGGGCTGCAGCTCAGTGGTCCAGCACTTGCAGAGCATGCAAGCGCGAGGCCCTCGGTTCAACCTCCAGTACCGCAAAAAAAAAAAAAAAAAAAAAATCAAAATGGGCAAAAGACCAGGGTCATCATTTTTCCACAGAGAAACACAAAGATTCAATGAGAATCTGAGAAACAAGCTCCTCATCACTAATCCCCAGGGAAACAGAAACCAGAAGTACAGTGAGGGATCCCCTCCCTCGGTGGAATGACTGTCACCAAAGAGGAGCAAACGCTGGCGAGGCTGTGGGGACAAGGGAACCCATATATGGAATGCTGAGAATATATATAAACTGGTACAGTCATTTTGGAACACAGTATGGAGGGTCGTCAAAAAATTAAAAGCAGAACTGTCCCAGGATCCAGCCATCCCGCTACTAGGTATTTAGTCAAAGGAAATTGAATTTATATATAAGCGACACCAGCACTCCCACACTGACTGTCTCATATTCACTATAACTGTTCTTTTAATCTGTACTTCTTTTATTGTCTCTGAGGTTAGACATGCTCCCATATAGTTATCAATTTGTTTTTAAGCCGGGCAGGGTGGTGCACACCTGTCATCCCAGCGACTCGGGAGGCGGAGGCAGGAGATCACAACTTCGAGGCCAGAGGCAGTCTGCGTAATTCAGCGAGACCCTGTCTCAAAAAGTAAAACAAATGGACTGAGGGTGCAGCTCAGTGGTCCAGCACTTGCAAAGCATGCAAGCGCAAGGCCCTGGGTTCAACCCCAAGTACCACCAAAAAAAAAAAAAAATTTGTTTTTCTTTTTTTGTGCCTTGCCAGCTTTCACTGTTTGCTTGTTTGTTTTCGATCCTCTGGAATCTTGATGTTTTCTTCATGAGTTTACAACAGGCGCTCACTATACTAACGATATTGAAAATACTAAAGCTTTGGGAGAGTTGAAGTGGTACTATGAAAAGATACAGCCCTGTCACACACCTTTCTTGCCTTTAAAGCGGGCAGTGTTTCCTTGTGCTATTTGATCAAATGCCCCCTGGTCCACGTAGAGATTCTTCATGAGGACAATTAATGCTCTGGTCTTTCCATTCTTCGCATGTTATCCATAATTTGTCGTGATCCACAGTCAAATAAAACATAGAAAGACATCTTTCTGGTGTTCTGTACTTTTAGCTAATATCCATCTGTCATATTAAAGACACCAAAGCTTTGGGGGAGTTGCTGCAAACCTTCTCTCAGGTTAAGCAATTTGGTTTTCACTTCGCTTACTTTTTTCCTTGGAAACCTAAGTTTTAACTTTTTTCCTTTTTTTTTTTTTTTTCTTTCTTTTGTGCCAGGAGTTAAACCCAGGGACTACTGTAAGGTTTTAAGTTTTACCATGTCAGACTTTTCAGCCTTCCCCTCTGGAATTTCCTCTTTCACTTCTAAATTTACCAAGGAGGAAGAACTCTGCCAGCCTGGGAAAGGAAGAGGTTTCTAATCATAATCCCAGTCTCAGCAGACGGCCTAAGGACCACTGCTTGAGACAGCGTTAAGAGAACAAGTCATACCAGAGAATTTATGTAGAAGTAAAACTGAATCCTGGTGCAGCGGCCCATGCCTGTAACCCCAGCAGCTCAGGAGGCAGGGGCAGGCTTGCCAGTTCAAGGCTAGAGGCAGCCTGCGTGACTTAGTGAGACCGTCTCAAAAAATAAAAAACAGGGTGTAGCTCAGTGGCACAGCACTTGCAAATGCAAAGTATGCATGAGGCCCTGGGTTCAGCGCCCCTACTACTGCAAAAAAAAAAAAAAAAAAAAAAAAAAAAAAAAAAAAAAAAAAAAAAAAAAAAAAAAAAAAAAAAAAAAAAAAAAAAAAAAGAAAAGAACAAAATAGAAAAGAAAAAGGAAAAGAGAAAATAAAAGGAAAAAAGAAAAAAGACAAGAAAAGAGAAAAGAGAAGAGGTTGAGATCCTTAATAAACTGACTGATAGATTTTTTTTTTTTTGGTGGTGGTGGTCCTGGGCATGGAATCCAGGGCTTCGTGGATGCTAAGCATCCGTATGACCACTGAGCCACAGCCTCCAGAATTTTTTATTGGACCTCAGATACATAATCCCTAGGCTCTGATGGGCTCTCAACTTAGTTATATTTAGTAATGCCAAAGGCGTGTGACCCCTCTATCCCCAAGAAAAACTGGACTCCTGTTCAAAAGATGGCACTGAGAAGAAACGGGGATGTGGCTTGGTAGAGCACTTGCCTAGCATGTGCGAGGCCCTGGGTTCAATCTCCAGCACCACAAAAATACACAACAAATGATGTTGGGGAAACTAGATCTCCACACACAAAAGAATCAGGCTGGACCATTCCCTTACACCACATATGAAGGTAACGTGGCGAGAGTGGAGCTCAGTGATAGAGCGTGCGTGTAGAATGAGTGAGACCCTGGGTTCCATCCACAGTAGCAACAAGGACAAAAATGTCAACAGGCCAGGCGTGGGGGTGCATGCCTATCATGCCAGCACTTGAGAGGCTGAGGCAATAAAATACACCAAAATGCATCAAAAACCTGCATCACATACATACATAAGCACTAAAACGATACAATGCTTAGAGAGGAAAACCTAAGAGAAAAGCTCATGACATTGGATTTCACAACGATTTCTTGGATCGGACCCCAAAAGCCCTGGTAACAAAAGAAAAAAAGATAAACTGGACTACATCAAAGCAAAAAATTTTGTCCATCCAAAACACTATCAGGAGTGTTGTTAGGGGCCGTGGAATCTGGTCCAACTCATAGTGACCCTATGTACAACAGAATGAAACATTCCTGACACTGTGTCAGGCACATGATCTTTCTTATGTTTGAGCCCATTGTTGCAGCCACTGTATTGATCCATCTAGTTGAAGGTCTTCCCTTTTTATCATTGACCCATCATTCTCCCAAACATGATGGCCTTCTCCAGGGATCGATCTCTCCTGACTCCATGTCCAAAATACATAAGACACAGTCTTGCCATCCTTCCTTCCAAGGAGTACTCTGGTTGCACTTCTTCTAGGATGGATCTGTCAGTTCTTTTGACGTCCATGGTACATTCAATATCTGCCTCCAGCACCATAATTCAAAAGCATCAACTCTTCTTCTGTCTCTCTTATTCAATGCCCAGCTTTCAAAACCCTATGATGCAAATGAAAATACCATAGCGTGAGCCAGACAGACACACCTTCATCTTCAATGTGACATCCTTACTTTTCAACACTTTAAAGAGGTCTTTTGCAACAGCTTTTCCCAATGCAATGTGTCTTTTGATTTCTTGACTGCTGTTTCCATGGGTGTTGACTATAGAACCAAGAAAAGCAAAATTTTGGACAACTTCAATCTTTTCTCCCTTTATCATGAACTTGCTTAGTGACCCAGTTGTAAGGATTTTTGTTTTGCTGATGTTGAGGCTCAATCCACAGGGAAGGCTGGGTGCTTTGATCTTCATCAGTAAATGCTTCAAATCCTCTTCACTTTCAGCAAACAAAGTTGTGTCATCTACATAACACAGGTTGTTAATGAGTCTTCCTCCAATCCTGATGCCATGTTCTTCCTCATGAAGTCCAGCTTCTCAGATTATCTGCTCAGCATAGGGACTGAATAGATATGATGAAAGGATACAGCCCTCATGTACACTTTTCTTGACTAACCCAGGCATTTCCTTGTTCTTTTCAAACGACTGCTTCCTGGTCCATGAACAGATTTCGCATGAGTACAATTAAGTGCTCTGGTATTCCCATTCTTCCCAGTGTTATCCATAATTTGTTACAATCCACACAGTCAAATGCCTTTGCATAGTCGATAAAAGACAGACATCTTCCTGGTATTCTCTGCTTTCAGCTAATATCTATGTGACATCGACAATGATGTCCCTGGTTCCACACCCTCTTCTGAATCGGGCTTGACTTTTTGGCAGTTCCCATTCTTAAGAGCGTGAACACATAACTCTCAGAATGGGTAAAAATATTTTCCAACCATCTATCTAATAAAGAACTGATATCCAGAATATATAAAGAAAGTCTAAACCAGGTGTGGTGGTGCACACCTATAAACCCAGCACTCAGGAGGTTGAGGCAGGAGGATCCTGAGTTTGAGGCTAAAAGTCCTGAAACTCAACAATAACAAAAACCAAACAACCTAACTTAAAAATGGGCAAAAAAGAGTCAGGCAGTGCAGCACACGCCTGAAATTCCAGCAACTCAGGAGGCAAAGGCAGGAGAATCATGAGTTCAAGGCCAGAGTCAGCCTGCACAACTTAGTGAGATCTTATCTCAAAAAAAGAAAATTTAAAAAGGGGTTGGAGGCGTGGCTCAGTGGTAGAGCATTTGCCTAGCATGCATGAGATCCTGGGTTCAACTACCCAGTAGAGAAAAGAGAAAAAAAAAATTTAAAGCCTGGGTAGACATTTTTGCAAAGAAGGTAAGTGTTTGCAAGGCTTTAGAGAAATCAGCACAGTTGTGTACTGCTGGTGGGAACGTAAAGGGGTAATGCAGCTCTGGAAAAGAGGACGGTGTACTGAATTACCGTATGACCTAGCAATGCCACTCCTGGGCATATACTGAGAAACAATGAGCAGGGTCTTGAAAAGGTATTTGTACATTAATTTTCACAGCAGCATTATTCACAACGGCTAAAAGCTGGAAAACACCCAGATGTCCGTCACTAGGGGGACAGGAGAACATAATGTGACGGGCGGTATGATTCAGCCTTAAGAAGGAATGGAATTCTGACTCATGCTACAGAATGGATTTGCTTTAAAGACATCAACTAAAGAAATAAGCAGAATGAAAAGGTCAAATATCGCTCGATTCTGCTTGTGTGAGGTACCGGGAATAGCCAAGTGCAGAGGGAGAGAGAAAAAAGTGGATTGGTGATTGCCAGTAGCTGAAGGGAGGGAGGCCGGGGAGCCATTATTTAATGGGTAAAGAGTTTTAGTGTGGGATAATGAAAAAGTTCTAGAGATGGATAGTGATGACGGGTGCAGAACAATAATGTAGCTGTACTTAATGCTAGTATAGTACAATTCAAACTGGTGAGCCGGGCTCGGTGCTGCACACCTGTAATCCCA
Organism: Pedetes capensis; assembly: GCA_007922755.1. Classification (NCBI taxonomy): domain Eukaryota; kingdom Metazoa; phylum Chordata; class Mammalia; order Rodentia; family Pedetidae; genus Pedetes; species Pedetes capensis. The sequence goes on from VMDO01007792.1 coordinate 7,380, forward strand.
GAGACTCAGGAGACTGAGGCAGGAGGATGGCAAGTTCGAGGCCAGAGGCAGCCTGTGTAACTTAGCAAGACCCTGTCTCAAAATGGACTGGGGTGCAGCTCCGTGGCAGAGGGCTTTCGAAGTATGTGCAAGACCCTGAGTTTAACCCCAAGTACCAAAAAGAAGGAGGAAGACAAGGAGGAGGAGGAGGAGGAAGAGGAGGAGGAAGAGGAGGAGGAAGAGGAGGAGGAGGAGGAGGGGAGGACGAGGAGGAGGAGGAGGAGGAGAATAATTAGCATGCAAATTACTGAGACCAGGAGTCAGCAAACTACAGGCTGTTTCTGTAAATAAGTTCTGTTGGCAGACAGCCCCGCCCACTCGCCACGTGTTCCCGCAGCTCTAAGGCTGCAGCAGAGGCCAGGTGGCCCCCAAAGCCTTAGATATTCACAATCTAGACCTTTATAAAAGTAACCCTGGTGCAGAATGACACCTGCAACCCAGACGTAGGCAAGCCACTTCGCTGCTATGTAAACCCAAATTTGCCTTCAGCATGGTAAAAGAGCATATGCACAAAGATAACAGATGCCAGTACTGACTATAGTGGTGAAAACGGCAAAAAATGAAATGTCAACTAAAGAGTCTGATTAAATAAAGAAGACATCCACAGTGTGGAATGCAGGGGCGTGCCGCCTAACATTTCAGTCAACCGTGCCTATTAATGGCTGCAGCCACTGCAGTGTGAAAGGACACTCTGTGAAGCCCAGTGATCAAACTGCTTAATGACACATTTGTTGGGACATATCCCCCTTGTTAAGCATCACGACTGTAGTTGTTAGGTGCTGTAGAGTCGGTATCTGACTTATAGCGACCCTGTGTACAACAGGCGAAACACTATTGTCAGTGCTTCTCTGCTGTTCATAGGGTTTTCAATGGCAGACGGATTTTGGGGAGTGGGTTGCTGGGTCCTTCTCACAAGCCTACAGCACCTGGTGTTCCCAGGCAGTCTCCCACCCAAGGACTAACCAGGCCGATCCTGCTTAGCTTCCGAGATCTGACAGGATCAGATGCCACAGGCCTACAGCTGGGATTTAGCTCAGTTGGTAGAGCGCTGCTCTGCAATCTCTGAGGTCCTGGGTTCAATTCCCACCACCACAGAAATGGGAGAAGGATTTGCAATCCCCTCCTGAGGCAATCCCAACACAATCAGCCACTGAAAACCCCATGAGGGTCACTATGAGTCGGACATGACTCGATGGCACCTAACAACAACATCACAACTGTACTACACTGTCAATAAAAAGAAATCTGTGTATCTATACTATATATGGGCTGGGGTATGACTCAATTTGTACAGCGCCACTCTGTGCTCTCTGCGGCCCTGAGTTCGATCCTTTAGCACTGCAAAAATAGGAGACGGACATGGCAGCTCACTCCCAAAACAATCCTGGAACAATCTACCATTGAAAACTCTACGTATAGCAGAGAAAGCACTGACAAAGTGCCTGGCACGGCACAGTGTCAGGTAGTGTTTCGTTTCTGTTGTACATAGGGTTGCTATGAGCTGGACCCGACTCGATGGCACCTAACAATAACAACATACTAATATATACACCAAGGCCTGCAGTCGTAGCCCTGTGGCATCCGATCGCGCCAGATCTCAGAAGCTAAGCAGGGTCGGGCCTGGTTAGTACTTGGATGGGAGACCACCTAGGAACACCAGCTGCTGCAGGCTTGGGAGAAGGACCCGGCAACCCACTCCCAAAAATCAATCTGCCACTGAAAACTCTATGAACAGCAGAGAAGCACTGACAATAGTGCTTCACCTATTGTACGTAGGGCCGCTATGAGTCGGATACCGACTCGATGGCACCTAACAACAACAACAACATATATACCAACATTTGAGGATTTCCAAGATCTTCAACCAACTGAACATCATTAAGTGCAAAATGCATGACAACATATGCAATATCATCTCACTGTGTTACCAAAAAGCCCTATATAAACAGAAAAGACTAAAGTAATAATGCAATGCCATTTTCAGTACACATTGGTGTGATCAAGAGATGAGGTGACGGATGAAATTAAAAAATGCATTATAGTAAAAGACACATTGTCATTAATCTGCCTCAAGAGCCTCCCCCTGCTTCCAGCACACTCATCCCATCCTTCCTGCCCCTCTGTACAGTGGCTCTGGAGGTCCTCTTTCAAATCTTAGTTACACTGTCGTGGCTGCCTCGATGTCCTGAACTGATTCAAAGCATCTACCTTTCCTGGTCATTCTGACTTTGGGAAGAGCCTGAACTTGCATGGTGCGGTGAATGAGGTGGATGAGGACACACTGTGATGTTTTTACAGAAATTGCCGTACCAGAGGCGATGTGCGACATGGAGTGCCATCATGAGGGAGGATGAAGCTAAAGACACTCATGCCAGAGGACTTCCAGAACGATAGGATAAGTGTACTGGAACACCAGGAAAGTATTTGGAGGAGGGTTAATGATAATGTATCTTTTACGATATAATTTTTAAAATTTAAATATGCACTGTATTTTTGCTCACACCTTGTATCCATTTCTGTACTGTTGAAAGTTTTAATAAACTAGAGTTTTAAATTTTTATCATCATTTACTATTTTAGGCTGGGTATCATGGTACATACCTGTAATCCCAGCACTCCAGAGGTTAATGGGGGAGGACTGCAAGTTCAAGGCTGGCCTGGGCTACACAGTGAGACCCTGTCTTAAAAATAAATGAATGGCCAGGCGCAGTGGCACACGCCTGTAATCCCAGCAACTTTTGAGGCAGAGGCAGGAGGATCGCAGGTTCGAGACCAGAGGCCATCTCATAATTTAGTGAGACCCTGTCACAAAAAGGAAAAAGAGGGGCTGAGGGTGCAGCTCAGTGGTCCAGCACTTGCAAAGCATGCAAGTGTGAGGACCTGGGTTCAACCCCCAGTACCGCCAAAAGAAAAAAAAAAAAAAGAATGAATAAATTTACAAGAAACAAACAAAATACTACTTTAGTCTCCCTTCCAGGTGGTATTCTAGAGCCACACTTTTCAAATCTTTCTATCTTTACACCTCAGGGAAAAATTAGAGCTGGAGCTCAAATGCAAATTCAGACAGCACATGACGTTCTGGAAAAAGCAAAACAGTACTAGGAACAGATTGGTTGTTGCCAGGGGTTGAGGACAGGCAGAGAGGCTGACTATAAGTGACACAGGGAGGGGAATTTTGGAGGGAATGGAACTGGTTCTGCTTTTGATTGTAGTGGCACTCAGCCACCAAAACATGGATTTTACTATATGCAAACTTAAAAATGCCTGCAGCGGTAGCCCTGTGGCATCCGATCCCCTCAGATCTCGGAAGTTAAGCAGGATCGGGTCTGGTTAGTACCTGGATGGGAGACCACTTGGGAACACCAGAAGCTGTAGGCTTGGGAGAAGGACCTGGCAACCCCCTCCCAAAAATCAATCTGCCATTGAAAACCCTATGAACAGCAGAGAAGCACTGACAATAGTGTTTCCCCTGTTGTACAGAGTGTCGCTATGAGTCGGATACCGACTCCACGGCACCTAACAACAACAACAACAAACTTAAAAATAAGCATATACTCAAACAAAAAAAAACCCTTGTTGTTGTTAGGTGCCATCCAGTCGGGTCCGACTTGTAGCAACGCTCATAGGGTTTTCAATGGCTGATTGTTTCAGGATTACTTCAAGAGTGGGTTGCCAAATCCTTCTCCCGTTTTTGCAGTGTTGGGGATCGAACCCGGGTCCTCAGAGAGAGCAGAGCAGCTTTCTAACAACTGAGCTAAATCCCAGCCCCAGTCAAAACCCTACAGGCTATATTTCCTTTGAGTGGCTTATGCACACATAATCACACACACCAAGTCGGGAACTGTGTTCTTCACCACTCCCGCGTTTGCCTCTGTTGGGGTGAGGATGCTGTGGAGGGAGACGAGGGAACAGCGAATGGCACATTATCATCCCCGACTTCCCACGGAACTCTCACAGCGTGCATCGGCAGAGGCTCAAGTTCACTTCAGCTGGACTCACCTGCAGGCTGTGTGCCTGCACCCCAACCAGGCTCTACACCCGCACGGAGGGGGGATGGCAGGTGGTATAGACACACCGGCCACTTTAGAGCCCAGGGCTACACCCCCCAGCGCTCGAACTTGCCAGGACTTTGCAGCACAATCCCCAGGTAGTGAAAGCACAGCAACGTGAGCCCAGCCCAGTATCACTGCTGCCTCAATCACGGATCAGGGATCCGAGTCTGAACCCGGCCCAGCAGGACCCCCGGGCGCGCGACGCGGCCAAACACCGTCCAGCGCGGGCCGCAGTCGGCGCCCCCACCGGCGGACGACCCCGAGTCCAAAGCCTCGGCCGCCCACCGAAGAACCGATCGGATCCCGCGATCCCGCGCTTCCTAAGTAGTCGCCGTCCGTATGCACCGAGCCGACTTGGCGCAGGGCTGGCGTCGCCGGATGCCTTCCCATCTTAAAAAGGCCCCGACCCCGGAGACGCCTCCCGCTCCGCCCCTGCCCACGGGCGCCGCGGGCCGAGCGCGCAGTCGGGCTCCAAACCCCCGGTTCCCACGCCGCCACCCCGCGTCCCCCAGGCCGCACCTGCGCCTCCCCGGGACTCCGCGGGCGGCCGCGCCCGAGCCTCGCTCACAAAGCCCGGGCGGCCCGGCGGGGGCGCGGCGTCTGCTTGGCGCCGACCATGGCGCGGGGCGGGGAGTGCGGGGCGCGGGCGGGGGCGGTGGGGCGGGATCCGGGCTCCGGGGCGCGCGGGGGCGCATAATGGGCGGGAACCAGGGGTTGGGGTTGAGCGCTTGGGAGCGCGGGCCCCCGGAATGCGGCGCCGGGTTTAGGGAGCGGGCGCAGGGCGGGGCGGGACCGGGACGGGGACGCGGGAGCCGGGGCGGGGGGCCGGGCGGGACGGGGGCCGGGGTCCGAGGGCCGACCCGGGGCAGCGCAGTCCCCACCTGGGAGCGGCGGCGGGGTCCCGCGGCGGCGGCGGCGTCCCGCGTGAGTCACCGGCGGCCGGGACGGGCCAGGAAGCGGCGGCCTCCTCCTCCCCTTCCCGGGGCGGCGCCCGCCGGGCTCGGCCTCTTCCTCCCCGCGCTCCGCCCTCCGCCCAGCGCCCCGGCTGAGCCTCGGACGGGACCCCGGGAGGCGCCGGCGGCTGTCGGGGTCGCGCAGTGCAGTCCGTGCTCTGAGCTCCTGCACCAGTCCGAGCGGCCGAGCGGGAGCGCCTGGTACAGGAAGACCTGGCCCGACCCGGGTCCAGAGACCCAGAGAGGCGCTGAAATTCCCGCATCAGGCGCGGGCGCCGGGGAGAAATCGGCTCCAGACGCCCCGCCCCAGCGCTTGGGGAGGCCCGCACCCACGGCCCGGGTGCTCAGTGGAAACTTCCAAAAACAACTGTTAAGTCCGGGCGGTGCTCTGGGTAAAACAAAAGATTACAGCGAATGAAGCTGCCGATCGTCCAGACATTCAGAGGTCACTTCGTCTGGGAGCTCCCTCGGGCCCCTCACTCTCCAAAATAGTGGCTTTGAGTGGCAGCCGTAGTCCCTGGCCCACCCGTTTTCAACCAGCAGACTGGTTTTTCTGCTTTTCTCTGCTCAGGGCTCACCCTCAAAACTGGATTCCAAAGGCTTTTTTGTTTTTTGTTTTTACGCTTAGGTGGAGGGATAGGACGCAAATTGATAATTCGAAGTATTATAATCCCTAGAGCAATTAATACAAAATAAAACAAATAGCTAGAAGTGCAAGACAGGACATAAAATAGAATTATAAAGTGTACTCAATCCAAAAGAAGGCAAAAAAGGAGCTAAAAGAACGTGAGATAATGAGCAAGCTGTTAAGATTTAAATCCAACCGTAAGTGTAATGGGTTTCACACTATGATTGAAAGACCAAATATGTATTATTTACCATCCATAATGGAGCTGGGATTTAGCTCAGTTGGTAGAGTGCTGCTCTGCAGTCTCTGAGGTCCAGGGTTCGACTCCCAGCACCGCAAAAACGGGAGGAGGACGTGGCAATCCACTCCAGAGGCAATCCGGAAGCAATCAGCCATTGAAAACACCATAAGGAAGCTTGGCGCGGTGGCACACACCTGTAATCCCAGTGGCTTGGGAGGCAGAGGCAGGAGGATCTCAAGTTCCAGACCAGAGGCAGTCTGCCTAATTTAGTGAGACCCTGTCTCGAAAAGTAAAAAAATGGGCTGAAGGTGCAGCTCAGTGGTACAGCACTTGCAAAGCATGCAAGCACAAGGCCCTGGGTTCAAACCCCAGTACTACACACACAAAAAACAACCCACAAAAAACAACCCTATAACGGTCGCTATGAGTCGGACACGACTGGACCACACCTAACAAGAGACATAATTAAAAATATAGACTAAATTTTTAGACAACGCAAAATGATCTAGCATGAACATACTCATGATAAGAGAGTGGGAGTGGCTATATTAATATCAAACTAGACTTCAAACCAAGGAGCACTACCAGAAATAAAAAGGGACATTTGATGAAGGTAAATGGGTCAATTCATGAAGAAAAAACGTTGAATAAACTTTGAAATACTTACAAAAACTGACAGGATCAACAGAAGAAAAAGGTAAATGCACACTTCGAGATTTCAGTACATCTTTATCAGTAATTGACAGGACAGGCTAACATAAAGAAAGAATTTTTAAAGTTTGACCGAAACAGTGCTCCCACAAAACAGAACAAAGAATATATTGTGCGTAATAGAATGTGTTCACGCCCTTTCTGCTGAAGACATCAAGTGATTGCTAAGAGGAATTAAACTTGAAATACACAGATTTGTTGTTGTTAGACGCTGTCGAGTTAGGTTCACCTCCTAGCAACTGTATGTTCAACAGAATGAAACACTCCCCAATTCTGTGCCAGGCACATGATACTTTTTATGTTTAAGCCCAAAATACACATATAACATTCACAAAATACACCATATGCTAGGAAGTAAAATAAGTTTCAGTTGATTTCAAAGGATTGAAATCAAGGAATCTTCTCTGATCACTATAAAATTAAACTAGAAAGGAATAAAAAAAGGTAACTTGTTAAATGCCCAAATATTACAAAGTTAAACAATAGGCTTCTAAATATCTCTTCCATAAAAAAAGAAGAAATCACAACAAAAATTGGAAAACATATTGATCTAAATAATAATAAAAAATGTGTGAGATACACCTAAAGGGAAAATTTTATGTATGCAATTCCTAAAGAACAAGAAAGGTTTAAAATCAATGACCTAAACTATCTTTAAAAAGTTAGAAAAGGAGCAAATTAAAACAAAGAACACAGAAGTAAGAAATAATGAAGAACAGACATCAGCTGCATGTCCTGGCACTTTCCTGTAATCCCGGCACCAGAGACTAAAGCAGGAGGATTGTGAGTTCTGAGTTCAAGGCTAGCCTGGGATACATAGTGAGTTTGAGGTCAACCTGGACCGTAGCTTCCTTGAAACTAATGATTTTTTGAGACACTCTAAAACGAACAGACAAAATAAATAAATAAATAAATAAATCCATGAAATAGGTAACAGATGACCAACTTAGAAAACTCCAAAAAGCTGGCTTAAAAAATATAATAAAAAGTTTACATTCTAAGAAAACTGACTTTAGAAGAACAAATGACAGGCGGGCATGGTGGTGTATGCCTGTCATCCCAGCAGCTCAGGAGGCAGAGGCAGGAGGATTGTAAGTTCAAGACCAGAGGCAGTCTGCATAACTTAGCAAAACCCTGTCTCAAAAAAAGTAAAACAAAGGGGCTGAGGGTGCAGCTCAGTGGTCCAGCACTTGCAGAGCATGCAAGCATGAGGCCCTGGGATCAATCCCCAGTACCACAAAAAAATCAAAATAAAAAAAAGAACATAAGAGGCTATAGAAGGAATTATATGAAACACTTTGTGGTAATAAATTTAATGATTTGTTGTTGTTTTTAGGTGCCATTGAGTCAGTGTCTGACTCATAGTGACCCTACATACAACAGGAGAAGCACTATTGTCAGTGCTTCTCTGCCATTCATAGGGTTTTCAATGGCATATTGATTTTTGGGAGTGGGTTGCCAGGTCTGTCTCCCAAGCCTACAGCACCTGGTGTTCCCAGGTGGTCTCCCATCCAAGGACTATCCAGGCCCGACCCTGCTTAGCTTCTAAGATCTAATGGGATCCGATGCCACAGGGCCCTGGCTGCAGGCATGATGTTAATAATAAGGGCTTTTTAAAAACACTTTTTCTGATGTTTTTCCTCTCGTACATAACCACCAATGCTGGGGCGGGTGGTGAGGTGATTTGACTCCATAGCTGGCAGCTGTTGGACTCTCCCTTGCTACTCTGGCGGCCTTGATTGAAAGGACTCTCAGCCAAGCAGCCGGTCGAGCCACTCCTGTGGCAGTGCCAGCTGTCTGGAACGTTTCCTAGGTACCTTGAGGAAGTCATGTGGCCATTGAAGCTGCAGCGCAACTCCAGCTCCTGAAGGTGCAGCCCCACTCATGGTTATTCCAAATAATTTGCATTTTGCAGTGGTTTGTTTGTTTGTTTGTTTTGCCATTGCAAGCCCTGGCGAACTCTATATGATGCTGCCACTCTTTCCACCCAGGCCAGCAGGAGGATACTTCCCCAGGTGGCCTAACAGAGGGCCTTCCGTAACAGGAGCAAAAGAGACGACTCTTGCATTAGAGGCCAGAAAGCAGCAGGTCCAGCAATGAGGTTTCAGGCTGCGCCAGACTTCTGGGTAGAATTGCAGGCATCTGGGGCGACTGTGGACTTCTGCGGGTTGCCCTGGACATTGCTGAGAGCTGAGACTGTGGGCATTGTGGATTTCTGGACTTTTGTGGACATTTGGATATTGTGGAGTCTGCTGAGAATGGTGGAAACTGTGGCCATGTGGAAACTAAATTCTGCATCAAAGGGTGGGGGGTTCTGGGGGTTGTAAGTCCCTGTGTCATGAAGGGGACATGTAGGGCATACTTGGGATAGCCCCAAAGGGTAGAGAGCAGGCTTGGTTTGGATAGGGGCCTATCTAGCCCACCTGGAGGTCTGATCTAGGGCCCCAGGCAAGATGGCCCCCAGTGATTTAAATGTCACTCCTCATTGGTTGCGCTCAGGCTCTCATGGCACCATATGATTGGCTGACTGCCATTTTGAGGCGGTAACTATATAAGGACTGTTAGGTGCCATTGAGTCGGTATCTGACTCATAGTGACCCTTATAGGGTTTTCAATAGCTGACTGTTTCGGGGTTGCATTGGGAGTGGATTGCCAGGTCCTTCTCCCATTTTTGCGGTGCTGGGAATTGAACTCAGGACCTCAGAGACTGCAGTGCAGTGCTCTACCAACTGAGCTAAATCCCAGCCCATATAAGGACTACACAGGGCATTTGGCTGCCATTCCATCGCCATCTGAGCAGTGTACCACTGCACAGTCTGCCACCCCATCACCGCAGAGATCGCTCTCACCAGACCAAGAGACCAATCTGCCTGTCGCCGCAGAGGCCACTCCATCGCCAGTCAGGGATGGAGAACATTGGGAACCAACAGCAGCAGAGCAGAAGCTGACCTACAGGGAGGACGTCTGGGATGCTGGGACCTGGGCGGCCACCACAAAGGCCGGAGCCGTAACACTTCTGCTATCCCAAAGGGCAGGCTTGAGGGCTGGATTTCTTTACGGGAGCTGTACAATCAAGTCTGTACTGAAGCCATCCCGAAGCCGTCTGTCCTTGACTCCGTCCACCGTGCCTTGCCAGCCACACCCCCCACCCCAGGTTGGAGGAGGAGAGCTAGCCCCGTCAGGTCCAGCCATGGGGAGAGGCGACCCACAGGGACAGACACTCCTCCCCTCTTTGATCTTGTCCCCGACCTTGGTCCCAGGCTGCCCTGCCTGGGATGTACAACAGGTCTGTGTATTGCAGGTGGGGTCCTGGCTCAAACGAGGACCTCGTCCTTAGCTGGGACGTGGGCTGACCAGTTGTCTTAACACATAAAGTGAGTTGCTAGGTACAGAGGGGCCATTTGTAAAGGTGCTACAAGTTACAGACCAGGTCATTTGTAAGAAGGAATTGTCGCCTAGCAACCACGCTTTAGGAAGGACATCATCCACCAGGGCAGGGCTGACCATTGTCTCAGAGGAAGCTCACCCTGATATTGGCATTTTGAAAGATGCCTGGAAGTGGGCAGCTGCGGAGGTCTGTATTGTTTCCTTTCTTCCTGGCTATAGCCCCTTATCCATTAGGTCACACAGGGAAAGCCATTCATGAATGGGGCAGGGTTGTTGTTATTAGGTGCAGTCCAGTCGGGTCCAACTCATAAAGACCCTCATAGCCTTTTTAATGGCTGATCATTTTGGGATTGTTTTGGAGCGTGGACTGTCATATCCTCCCTGTTTTTTTTTTGTTTTTTTTTGTTTTTGAGGTGCTTTCTGAGAACCCAGGTTCTCAGAAAGTGTGGAGGAGTGCTCTACCAATTTAGCTAAACTGGGGCTGTTGTTGTTAGGTGCTGTCGACTTGGTGTCCGACTCATAGCGACCCTACATACAACAGGTGAAACACTATTGTCAGTGCTTCTCTGCCATTCATAGCGTTTCGATAGTGGATTGATTTTTTGGGGGGAGTGCATTGCCAGGTTCTTCTCCCAAGCCTACAGCACCTGGTGTTCCCAGGAGGTCTCCCATCCAGGTACTAACGAGGCCCTACCCTGCTTAGCTTCCGAGATCTCACAGGATCTGATGCCACAGGGCTATGGCTGCAGGCAATAAACTGGGGCTAGTGCCTCATGAAGGGGCTGGGATTTAGTTCAGTGGGTAGAGCGCTGCACTGCAGTCTCTGAGGTCCTGAGTTCAATTCCCAGCACCGCAAAAATGGGAGAAGAACTTGGCAATCCACTCCCAAGGCAATCCCGAAACAGTCAGCCATTGAAAACCCTACGAGGGTCGCTATGAGTCAGATACCGACTCAACGGCACCTAACAACAACAACAACAACAACAGTGCCTCCTGAAAGAACCGCCTGCCCGAGAGCTGCCTTGGCCCATGGGCATGTGACACCGTGAGAAGGTGATAATCTACGAACCAGGAAACATGGTCTCATCTGATACTGACTCTGTTGGCGCCTCAAGCACTGTGAGAAATAAATGTCTGTTGTTTATCAGCCTCCCTGGTTGTGGCATTTTGTCACAGGAGCTGGACCAGGCTAAGACAATAATCTCATTTGGTAAAAACAGTCTTTTGCTGATGTAATTAACTTCTTGAGACAGGATCATCTTGGATTATCCAAATGGATCCTAAATCCTCTAACAAGTGTCCTTATAAGAGTGGAGTGGCACCGGGCACAGTGGCGCACACCTGTAATCCCAGTGGCTTGGGAGGCGGAGGCAGGAGGATCACAAGTTCGAGACCAGAGGCAGTCTGCATAACTTAGCGAGACCCTGCCTCAAAAAGTAAAAAATGGGCTGGGGGTGCAGCTCAGTGGTCCAGCACTTGCAGAGCATGCAAGCGCAAGGCCCTGGGTTCAACTCCCAGTACCCCCCCAAAAAAAAGAGTGGAGTGATACAGCCACAGGTCACAATGTTGACGACCATGAGGAGGTGCAAGAGGCAAAGAATGGAATCTGCCTGGAGCCCCTGCAGGGACCACTGCCCTACTGCCATCTTGATTTTTGGTCTTCTGGCCTCCAGAACTTTGCAAGTATAAACACCCATTGTCTGAAGCTGCCAAGTTCATGGTGATGTGTTAAGGAGCTATAGGAACTAATGCTGTTGTTAGGTGCCTCTGAGTAGCGACCTAGGTACTGCAGAATGAAACACTCCCCAACACTATGCCGTGCACATGATCTTTTTATGTCTGAGCACAATGTTGCAGTCACTATGTTTCTTCTCATTGTGAGTCATGCCACATCAGCAAATGGAGGTCCCAGGGGCTTTTCTCCACTCCTGTCATTAAGGAGGACTCTTCTTTGAGGAGGCAACTCTTCCTCAGTCATTTCTTGAATGCCTTCTAACCTGGGGGCCTCATTTTCCAGCACAAATCTGACAGTGCTTCTCTGCTATTCATAGGGTTTTCAATGGCTAATTATTTTGCAAGTGGGCTGCCGGGTCCTTCTCCCTAGTCTGTCTTAGTCTGGAAGCTCAGCTGAAACCTGTTCACATGGGTATCTGCTGGTATCTGAAATACCTGTGGCACAGCTTTCAGCATCACAACAGCACACAAACCCCCACAGCACAACAAGCTGACAGACACATGGGGGATAGCAACTAATACAGTGCCCTCAAATTGCCTATCTTTGTTGTATGGCAGTTCTGTATCCCAGCAGCCCAACTGGAGGCTTGCTGGGCTTATGTCAGCGTGTCGGTAGCATTATTCCAGGAAACAGATGTCTTCTGCCTGTCCTGGCTTCTAGACGCTGCTTACACCCCTCAACCCTTGTCCCCTTTCTCCAGCTTTAACGCTAGGGTTTAGCTTCTCTGTTTCCGTCACCAGCTCGATGACTGCCCTGCTGTCTCCCGCTCATGGCATGGAGGCTCCACCTTGGGCATGGAGTGCTGAAACAAAGACCCTGATCGCCCTGCCTCAGCTCATGGGCAGTGGTTGATCGGGACAGGCGAGCCCAGAGCTGCAGGCTGCTGCCCGGCTCTTCTGCGCATGACGCAATGAAAGCAGAGACCTTTGTCCCAGCTCTGCAGTACCTGATCGCCTGGTTGGTACTCCGAGTCTTCAGAAGGCCATTCCACTGTTCCCCCAAGCCAGCTGCTCCAGGATGGCGGGGAACACGTAAGACAGCGTGGGGACGTGACAACACTTCCTTTGCTGTAAGGCAAGTTCCGAAATCCGAAGCTCTGCCGTGCGGATTACCGTGCTGGGAGTAAGTCATCCTGAGCTCCCAAGTCCGCAGAAGGTAGTTTGTCCAGAAGCACTGTGTACTGGGAAGGGGAAGCTGTATCTAGAGTCGGTGTCTGTTCCAGGAAAGACAACATACATCTCCTTCCATGGTGGAAACAGTCCAGTGCAACCACCTTGACACCAGGAACTGGCTGCTCACCCCACGGACTGGTGCGCACTGGGGCTCAGCGTTGGTCTCCGCTGCTGGCAGATTGAGTGCTCGCTGAGTAGTGGCTGTGGCCAGGCCAGCCCAGGTGAGCAGAAGTCCACATTGCTGAACCCTCACAGAACCTCCACTCTGGACACCTAGTCCATGAGCTGACTGGACAATGACAGGGTGGCTGAAGAAAGAGGCTCACTGGTCCCCTAGGATGTGGTCTTGAGCTGATGCTCAACTGACCACCTCACTCCGCAAGCTTGCGATGGTTAATCTGGGTTGTCATCTTGACTGGATGAGAAATGTCTAGGTGTGTACACGCCTCTGGGTGAGTCCCTGAGGGCTTTTCCAGAGAGGGTTAACTAAGCCAGGAACAGCCTCCAGAGAGTGCAGGAGCCAGGATGGAATAAAGGGAAGAAAGAGGAAATCCGCTAGCACAGGGTTCTTCTCTCTGCTTTGGGGCCACCATGATGTGAGCGGCCTTCTCTACACGCGCCTTCCACCATGCTGCTCTGCCTCACCACAGGCACAGCCATCTTGGGACTGAACCCTCTGTAACACAGGCTCAGTGAGCCCAAATAAAGCTCTCCTCCTTTAAACCATGTCTCAGGTGATCGGTCATAGTGACGGACACAAAGCCATCCATAGTGGTATTTTGAGTCTCTGGGAATGAGTGGCAGTTCGAAGTTCACTGTCTCACCTTTCAGTCACTCCTCCATCATCAGCTTCGAGCTCTGTCTCACCTGTACATTGATGCCCCTCGTGTTAAGGCTGCCAGGGGTCTCATCATGAACAGGTATGTTTCTGTATGCGATGGTGCCACAATGAACTTCCTTTTTTGTATGTTATTCTGATTTATTTTATTTTTCTTGCAGTCCTATGGAGCTGAACCCAGCGTGTTGCACATACTTTTGCAAGCACTCTACCACTGAGCTTCACCCCACTCCCTGTTTTTTGTGTTTTATCTTGAGATCTTGTTGTTGTCAGGTGCCGTCAAGTCAGTATCCGACTCATAGCAACTCTACATACAACAGGGGAAACACTATTGTCAGTGCTTCTCTGCTGTTTGTAGGGTTTTCAATGGTGGATTGATTTTTGGGAGTGGGTTGCTGGGTCCATCTCCCAAGCCTACAACACCTGGTGTTCCCAGGCAGTCTCCCATTCAAATACTAAACAGGACTGACCCTGCTTAGCTTCCAAGATCTGATGGGATCGGATGCCACAGGGCTACAGCTGCAGTCTATCTTGAGATAGGGTCTCACTAAATTATGCAGGCTGCCTCTGGCCTTGAATCTGCAGTCCTCCTGCCTCTGCTACTCCAGTTGCTGGAATTACAGGTGTGAGTCACTGTGCCAGGCCGTTGTTCCGATTATTAAGGCAATACAGATTTATTGGGTTGGGATTTAGCTCAGTGGGTAGAGCGCTGCTCCGCACTCTCTGAAGTGCCAGGTTGATTCCCAGCACTGCAAAAACCGGAGAAGACCGTGACAATCCACTCCCAAAACAATTCCGAAACAATCAGCCATTGAAAATGCTAGGAGGGTTGCTATGAGTCAGACTCGACTTGACAGCACCTAACAACAACAGATTTACTATGTGAAATCCTGGGGAAAGGGTTGTAATTTTTTTCCCCCGTCCTGGGCGCTGGGGATTGGATCCAGGGCCTCCCACATGCTAGGCAAGCCGTCTGCCACTGAGCTACATCTGCAGCCCAAGATTCACCTGGAAAACTTTCTACCCACTGAAATGTCACTATGACAGTTGGGTCCTTCTATTTCTCTTACACGGATCTGGGTCAAAGTGCTGTATTTGTCCCTAGCAGACGTTCCCATCAAACACTGCTCAATACTGTTACGTAGCTGTCTCGCTGCTCCAAACCCACTCAGCCAGTGGGGCCTCCATCTCACTGAAGGATGACACCCTTCTTCCAGCTGAAGCCACAACATGCTCTCACTTGTAATCAGGAGCTAAATCTTTTTTTTTTTTTTTGCAGTACTGGGGGTTGAACCCAGGGCCTCGCGCCTGCATGCTCTGCAAGTGCTGGACCACTGAGCTGCACCTCAGCCCATTTTTTTTACTTTTTTTTGAGACAGGGTCTCGCTAAGTTACGCAGACTGCCTCTGGTCTCGAACTTGCGATCCTCCCACCTCCGCCTCCGGAGCCACTGGGATTACAGGCGTACGCCACCACGCCCGGCCAGGAGCTAAATCTTGTTCTGTTTTTATTAATCCATTAATGTTTTCTCCTCCCACTTCCTCTTTTTTTTTTTTTTTTTTTGGTACTGGGGGTTGAACCCAAGGCCTCGTGCTTGCATGCTTTGCAAGTGCTACACTACTGAGCTACACCCCCAGCTCATTTTTTTTTTTTTTTTTACTTTTTTGAGGCAGGGTCTCTCTAAATTATGTAGACTGCCTCTGGGCTTGAATTTTGCAATCCTCCTGCCCCTGCCTCCTGAGTCCCTGGGATTATAAGCGTGTGCCGCTGTACCCGGCTACCTCCTTTTGCTTTATACAATGTTAAATGAAAAATCTATATCCACAAGGCTTCCGAGCTGCTGAAGACGGGGCTGGAGGGTTCCCAGCATGCACACGCACACCCATGGTGCCACATGGTACCCTCAGCCACCACCCTCACCCGCCAGGGCAGGAATGTCCTGCCTGGGAGGGGAGCCCAGGGAAGGCCTCCTTGCCCACCTGAGCCTATGGAGAGTCTCATTGCCCCCTGGGGTCTCAGCAACCACTGGTGCCTTTCTGAAGGCTGGGGCAGGGCACCTGTGGCCAGTGCAGTTGTCCGCAGGCTACCTGGAAGGGCTGATTCCAAGCAGGAGGGAGCCCCCTGAGCACAAGCCAGAGGGGCTGCCCACGGTCTGTCAGGAAGGTGAGCTCCAGCTGAGGGAGAGTAACCGTGAGCCCAATGGCCGCTGCAGTCTGGCTGTAGGACCACCGAAGCCTTCACCCACAGGGTGTCCACTGATTATGTCAGGCCCACCACAAGGATCTCCTTAGAGTCAGCTAATTATACATAACTGTCATTACACCTGCGGAATAAGTGAGAACCAGAAAGATAGCAGCATGAAAAAGGCTTAGTTTAACATTGCTGCCTTTGAAATTGCAGGAATGGGACCTAAGAGCCTAGGATCACCTCTGGAATTGGGACAGAGATTCACCTCTGAAGGGTCTACAACAGCATCAACACTGCTGATACCTTGATCTTGTTGAAGTTCCAATTTACTAAGCTGTCTGAAAATAAATTTGTGCTGTTCTAAAAAATAAACCAAAAAAAACCAAAAAAAAAAAAAAACCCACAAAGAACAAATAGACAAACATACACATATGTGGGTACAGTGTTGAAATCATTACCAGAAAATTGTTGTTTTCAGTGTCATATTATATGCTGGCCTGCAGCTGTAGCCCTGTGGCATCCGATCCCATCAGATCTCAGAAGCTAAGCAGGGTCGGGCCTGGTTAGTCTTTGGATGGGAGACCACCTGGGAACACTAGGTGCTGTAGGTTTGGGAGACGGACCTGGCAACCCACTCCCAAAAATCAATCCGCCATTGAAAACCCTATGAACAGCAGAGAAGCACTGAAGGGTCGCTATGAGTTGGATACCGACTTGATGGCACCTAACAACACAACAACAACAGTATTTAAAACATACAAAGTATGGTCTTTGGTCACAACAGAATGAAATTTGACATTGATACTAGTTAGAGAGACCTCAGTAAGATGGCAGAGTTAGATGTAGCTCCCTGTGACAGTGTGGGAAAAAAGGAGTCAGGATAGGAAAGATCAACTCTACTGCAAAGAAAGACAGACTGGAAAAGTGAAGAAATCACAAAGGAGCTGACAGGCCAGCGTCAAAGTGCAGAGCACAGAAGGGCCACGCAGTGAGAGGTGAGACGGCACACGCGCCCACAGCCCCCTGGCAGGGGAGGAGATGCAGAAGCCTCGCCCAAAACGTGAGCCGGATGGCCCTGGTGAGCAGACTGGCAGGCCTGTTAGTCAAGCCCACAGTCCTTGAGTCCCGTGGCACCAGTTGGGGAATTCAGTGGGCCAGTGGCTCTTCCTGACTGAAGGGTCAGCAGTGGAGAAGAGACCCATTTTGCCACGCTCAGCATCCGGAGCGCTGTGACTGGGCGCCCCCTTGAGAGGGAACCTATTGTATGAGAATGAGCTACTTACTCCAAGAAGAACCATGGGTCGGAGTGCCTCGGGGGTGACCTGCCACAACCCCCGGGGGGGGGGGGTGTAGCAGGCAGTTAGAGGGAGGGGAAGGTGGGCCACTGACATACTGACAAATTTGGGCAGCAGGAGGACTGGGCAAGGTGAACAGTAGCCCCACCCTGGGCAGAGGAGAGGACATCGCCTTAGGGGAACTGCAGAGACTGGCAACACTGAGCTGACGCCAGATAAGAGACTCCGATTTAACTGAGCAACACAGACTCCAATACTACAGGAAATACTAACTTCTCCAGCACTGTTGTTTGTTTTCTTCTATTCTTGTCTTCCCCCTTCCTTCCTTCCTTCCTTCCTCTCTTTCTGTGCTGGGGATTGAACCCAGGGCTTTGCATCAGGGAAGTGCTCGGGCACTGTGCTGTAACCCCAGCCCTTTTCTTGCTTTATTTTGACACACTGGCTCACTAAGTTGTGTAGCTGCCTCTAGCCTGGGATTCAAGATTGTTCAACCTAAGCCTCCCAAGTCACTGGGATACTGGCATGTGCCACAGCACCCAACTCCTTCTATTTGGCAGTACTTGGGGGTTGAAACCAGGGGCTCGCACATTACAACTTCCCTGGGAGTTGCACCCCCCCACCCCATTTTTTATTTTTCATTTTTTTTGAGAAAGGGTCTCACTAAATTAAGCAGGCTGCCTTGCCCTCGAACCTGTAATCCTTGTGTTTCAACCTCCTGAGTCACTGGGTTTACAGGTGTGTGCCACTGTGCCCAAGCCTTGACTTGTTTCTCAATTTTTTTCTTTTTTCCTCCTCAGCTTTCTTTTTGCTAACATAATTTTTATCTTTTTTTCCCTTTTTATTTTTGATTTTATCTTTTGCCACTGTGTATCTCTATTTTTTCTTTCTTTCTTTCTTTCTTTTTTTTTTTTTTTTTCGTGGTACCGGGGGTTAAACCCAGGACCTTGCACTTGCATGCTCTGCAAGTGCTGGACCACTGAGCTGCACCCCCAGCCCATTTTTTTACTTTTTGAGACAGGGTGTCGCTAAATTACGCAGACTGCCTCTGGTCTCAAACTTGCGATCTTCCCACCTCCGCCTCCCGGCCCGCTGAGATTACAGGCATGTGCCACCATGCCCGAACTTCTATCTCTATTTCTATACACTACATTTTTAAAGAGAAACCTCTTAGGCTTTTTACTTTTATTCCTACTCTTATGTCCATGGAATTTTGTTTACTTTTTTTTTATTGTGCAATCAGGGTTTTTTTTTTAAAATCTTTTGTTCTTTTCTCCCCCTCTTTCTAACATCCTCCTTCCTCTTTCTTTCTCCTCTTAACCCTTGCTGCTTCTTTATGCTACCTTCCTTTTATTTCAGGTAATTATCATTTTTACTTTCACCCTAAACAATTTGTAACTTCACAGCTTGCTCTGTATTTTTGCTGCCGTTCTCTGTTTCATGGGTGTTCCTGACATAGTAGCTGGCTTTAAGTGATTTTACCTGTATTTCTGTATCTGGTTTGGTCAGGTACAGCATCTGTTATGGTGGATTTTCCTCTCCTCTGGGAATGGTACGAGGGATTGAGAACTCAAAACAGAAAGCTGCTCACTAGGAAATCCCCAAGTAAAACAGGAAGAGAGAGCCATCCAAACGCATGTACAAGTTGCAAAACAGAAACACATGCAACACAAAATGTCAAAGAATTCAAAAGTCTATTTGTAAAAATGATCCATGACTTCAATGACAAACCAGCAGATGACATAAGAAAATCAACTGAGGACCTAGATAAGAAAGTCTCTAAGCTGGAAGACAAAGTCAGCAAAATGGGTGGGAAATTCAGCACGGAAACTGAGATTAAAAGCAAACAAACAAATGCTGGAAATGAAGGACTCAATAAATCAAACAAAAAGCACAGTGGAAAGCATCGCCAGTCGACTGGACCAACCACAAATAGAATATTAGGGATAGAAGATAGGGTTGAGCAAATGCTACATTCAGATATCAAAAAATAGCAGCAACAGTAAATAAAAAGAACATGGCCACAACTTCCAAAAATTCTGGAGCACGATCAAGAGATCAAATCTAAGAATCCAGGGACAGAAGAAGAAGCTGGGATCAAAAACTAAAGGCACAGAAAACTTACTCAATGAAATTACGGCAAAAAAATTTCCAAATTTGGGGAAAGAAATGGACATTCAACTGGAAGGGACATTTAAAACCCCAAACCGACATGACCAGAAAAGAACTGCTTCACAATACATTATACTTAAAATGTCAAGACTACAGAACAAAGAAACAATATTAAAAGCTGCAAGAGATCCGGGTACAGTGGAGCATGCCTGTAAATCCAGCAACTTGGGAGGTGGAGACAAGAAGATCCCAGGTTCAAGGCTATAGACAGCCTGCATAACTTAGCAAGACCCTATCACAAGATAAAAAATAAAAAATGGGATGGAGGGTGCAGCTCAGTGGTAGAGTGCTTGCAAAGTATGTGCAAGGCCCTGGGTTCAACTCCCAAGTACTGCAAAAAGCAAAAGCAAAAACAAAACAACAACAAAAAGCTGTAAGAGAAAACCACCAACTCACTTACAAAGCCAAACCCATCAGAATAACATCAGATCTCTTAGCACAAACCCTAAAATCTGAGAAAGTATGGAATGATACTGTATTTCAAGCCCTGATAGTAAATTACTGCCAACTAAGATGATTATATCCAGCAAAGTTATCATTTAAAAATGATGGAGAAATAAGCACCTTCCAAGTAAAGTACACATCAAAGGAATTCATGGCCATCAACCCTGCAGAAAATACTTAAAGGAATCCTACACACACAGGAAGAAGAAAGGCAATCTCAGTCATGAGAGTGCAGGGAAGAATAAATTTTATGAGAGGAACAGACTGAACTAATGAGAACTATGAAAGAGTCAATGAAGTCCTACTCAATAAAACCAGCAAACCACACATATGAATAAAGCAGAAAGAACAAATAATATGTGAACCAACCAGGAAAAGATCCAACACAATTCCATGGAACACCAGGGATGCACTAAACTTCCCACAAAGAAAAGTTCAAGGCCAGATTTCCTTACTGGTAAACTGCACCAAATATTTAATGAGCGAGGCCAGTGCTACCAAACAAGATATTACCACCCAAAGATAGTACTAGATAACCATGCCACAATAGCCCTTATGAATGTTGTTGTTGTTAGGTGCCGTTGAGTCGGTATCTGACTCATAGTGATCCTACGTACAGCAAGTAAAATACTATTGTCAGTGCTTCTCTGCTATTCGTAGGGTTTTCAATGGCAGATTGATTTTTGGGAATGGGTTGCTGGGTCCTCCTCCCGTCTCTTATGAATACAGGTGCAAAAATCTTCAAGAAAGAGTTAGCAATTGATTACAACAGCATGTGAATTAAATTATGTATCAGATCTAGTTGGGTTTATCCCAGAATCACACGGATTGTTTAATATACAAACACCAACAAATAAGGGGGAAGTTGACATGAGCAATGTATAATGAAATGCATGTATGGAAATGTCATAATGAGATCCATTGAGTTGTCCATTAACAATTATTTTAAGAAGTTAAAGAAACTAAGAATGAAAAAAATCAATGTAACAAACCAGTTAATAAAACAAAGGGAGAAAAACACAATCTTCTCAACAGATGTAGAAAAAGCTTTTCACAAAATCCAACACTCTTTTATGATAAAAGTATTCAATAATATAGGAGGTAGAAGGGAATTTTCTCAAATAAAAGGATCAAAAGAACCACAGCTAACATGTAATGTTGAAAGACTGAAAGATTTCCCCTCAGGTCAAGAACAAGACAAAGACATCCTCTCTTTAGTTTTATTTACCGTGGTACTGAAGTTCCTAGCCAGGACAATTAGGAAAGAAAATGAAATAACTTAGAATGGAAGAAGTAAAATTATTTCCATTTTTTGATGACATGATCGCATATACAGAAAATCCTAAGGACTATGCATATACATACAAAATTCTTAGTATTAATAAACAAGGTCAGTAAAGTTACAGGATAAAAGATCAACACAGACAAATCAGTTATTGTTTGGCTACACTAGCAATTTGTTGTTGCTGTTTGGTGCCATCGAGTAGGTGTCTGACTCATAGCAACCCTATGTACAATAGATGCAACACTACTGTCAGTGCTTCTCTGCTGTTAATAGGGTTTTCCATGGCTGATTATTTTTTGGGAGTGGGTGGCCGGGTCCTTCTCCCTACAGGAACTGGTGTTCCCAGGCGGTCTCCCATCCAAGTACTAATCAGGCCTGATCCTGCTTAGCTTCTGAGATCTGATGGGATCGGACGCCACAGTGGTATGGCTGTAGGCATATTAGCAATTACCAATTCAAAAAATAAAATGAAGAAAATAAACCCATTTACAATAGCAAATATAATAAAATACTTAAGGATAAATTTAAGAAAAGTACAAAGCTTGTAAAATGAAAAAAACACCACTGAAAAAATTAAAGACCTAAAGAAAAGACAAAGTCATTTCACGTTCATGGATCAGAAGATTTAATACTGCAAAGATGGCAGTACTTTCCAGATCGGCCTGTAGATTCAATACAGTCACTATCTAAATTTCAACAGTTTGTTTGACAGCTAGACAGGCAGACCCCAAAATTCATAAAGAAATATAAAGGCTCCAGAATAGTCAAAACAACCTTGAAAAAGAACAAAATTAAAGGACTCACACACACATCCTGATTTCAAAACATACTACAAAACTATAGTGAACAAGACAGAGTAGAAGAGGCATAAGGATAGACATATAAATGAATGGAATAGAGATTATAGAAATAATCATCTATAATTGATTGATTTTAAAAAATCAGTGGAGGAAAGAATAGTCTTTTCAACAAATCATCCTGAAACAACTAGAGATGTACATGCGAAAGAATTTAGACCCCCTACTTCACATTTGGCCTGCAGCCGTAGCCCTGGGGCATCTGATCCCATCAGATCTCAGAAGCTAAGCAGGGTCAGACCTGGTCAGTACTTGGATGGGAGAACACCTGGGAACACCATGTGCTGTAGGCTTGGGAGACAGACTGGCAACCCACTCCCAAAAAACAATCCGCCATCAAAAACCCTATGAACAGCAGAGAAGCACTGATAATAGTGTTTCGCCTGTTGTACATAGGGTCGCTATGAGTCAGATATCAACGCGATGGCACCTAACAACAACAACTTCACACTTGTCTTGTAAGGACTAATAGTTCATATGCTGCCTTGCTCTCTTTCAGCTTCACAGGGACCTCCAGAGGCCCTCCTGTAAGCTCCCCTCCTTTCACCAGACACAGCCCCACACTGCGAGTCCCCCTATCAAACTGTCAACCCACAGGCTACTTGGTCCTCAGTCTAACAGCCTTCACCTTCACCTTCATGTCCCTGCCAGCCACAACAGACACAAGCCAATTCTGTCCTCGTGAGACCTGGGGCCCAGCCAACCCTCCGGTTACTACGAAACCTGCCTCCAACAGCCCCTGCTTGTTCCCTCCATTTGCATTTGCATTGTGGCCTCAGAGGATACTTCCTTTGATTTCTATGACTACTACTTTTTTGTGTGGTACTAGGGTCTGTAGGCGGCTGGGATTTAGCTCAGTTGGTATAGCGCCTCTCTGAAGTCTCTGAGGTACCTGGCTCCATTCCCAGCAACTGCAAAAATGGGAGAAGGATGTGGCAATCCACTCCCGAAACAATCAACCATTGAAAACCCTATGAGGGTCGCTATGAGTTGGAAACAACTCCACGGCACCTAACAACAACAAAGGGGGCTGAACCCAGGGTCTCACGTCTAAATTCAAGCACCCTACCATCAAACTGCAACCCCAGTCCCCTTTTAAAATTTTTTATCTTAATAGAAATTAAATTATGTAGGCTCCCTCTGGTCTCAAATTTGTAGTCCTGCTTCAGCCCCCTAGTAGCTGGGATTACAGGCATAAGCCACTACTCTCAGCTGATCAGTAGTTTTAAAATGTGTGAAAAAACTGAACAAAAAGCATGATTTTATTTGAGATAAAACTGGCCGGCCCACAGAAATTGCTCAAAAATGCCAAACGACAGTACGCAACAACAGACGGCCCTAAATAAAGTTGGCTTTACACAGTTACTGATACTGGTTAACCTTTTCCATTTTGGAACTTCCTAGACACATAAAATTTAAATACTTCTAAGACAGTCAAACCTAAGACAACTTGTAGGGAAGACAAAATGTAAAACTGTGTTTGAAAATCTTCTGCAACCAAGGTATAGCATCAGAAAAAGAATACAAGAACTCTAACAACATCTATTTGCAAGGTGTGGTGTCCATATTCTCAGCACGTGGGAGGCTGAGGGTGGAGGATCTTGAGTTTGAGGCCAGCTTGGGCTACATAGGGAGACCCAGTCTCAAGAAAACCAAAACCAAAACCAAAGAAGCATTAATGTATATTTAATATCAATAATTACATTTTCAAAACATGATATAATTTACATTCCAAAGCACTAATATCATGAAACTATAGCTTAAAGTAATATAAGAATAAAGAGCCTATTTACACTTGGCATTATGTATGCAATCTTAGATAAATAACCCTATACACTTTCCAGAAAAAACACCTACAATCTATTTATCTAGACTGAGTACAACAGTTGTTTACGTGGAGCAAAATAAAGAGTCGTCTTAGCTGTACACTGTAGAAATGTCCATGGATGAAGACGAAGTCTGAGGTTTTCGTTATATTAAAGACATTTAGCTTTGTTCCATGCTAGCCATCAGAGACAGTGCTAGAGATTCCACTGTTGGAAGAATAAAAATAAGGTTAAAAATAGGTTTACAATGTTTGAATAAGGCTGTAATAAATTCAAAACTGGAAAGTCTTTAAAGATGTGTCCTATTTCTTATTAAAATACTGATTTTTTTCTTCTTTGCATTTTGAGACAGAGCTCGCTGAGTTGCACAGGCTGCCTCTGGCCCCAAATTCCCGATCCTGTCTCAGCCTCCAGGGCTGCTGGGATTACAGGTGTGCACCACAGCACACAGCCCACCCCTCTTAATGTATCATACAGAGGACTGTTTTAATTAGTTAACTATAAATGGAAAAAGCCAGTCTGATTTATTCCTATTTCAGATAATTCTAATTTTGAAAATTAAAAAATAAAATGGCACTTCAGTGAATAAAGGATATTTACCCCAGATGGTATAAAACCGAGAGCCTGCTCAAAACACAAGCCAAGTCCTAACCTACGGGTGGCATCTGCCTGCACACCCCTCACCCAGTGCAGACGCAGAGAAATCTGTCAGTGTTCCCGCTAACCCACGTAGAACACAGTGTTTTTTAAATGTCTGGGCGCTGCACATGAGGGTTCCAAAGCCAGAACACGCAGACGGGGGAGCGGATCAACAGTACACACCTCCCTTACACAGAAAGCTGGGCGATGAGATGCCCAGGTCTTTCTTCCCACAAACGAACAGCTCTCTCCTCTCCAGACCCACCCCCCAGGCCTCGCTTGTCCCCGTCACCACCCCTGTGTTCTGAACTGTCCAGTCCACACCTCCTTCTCATGAGAGGCAGCCTTGGAAGTCCTAAAGCTGCTAACACCCCCGTCCTTTAGAAAGGAATATGGGCACTGTGATAGCAAATAAAGAGTGGCAAATCCTTGCCAGCCGCCGCTCTTCAGCTTTCGGAATGCACTCGTATAATAAATGTCACATTCGAACGCAAGATCTCCAGTCTCAGGGAGCTGCATTCGATGTTCCCCACCCCTCTGGGAAAACAATTCAAAGCATGGCACAGCTGCTAAAGGACTTTCCAATTCTGAAATGGCGAGAAACTGAAATTCTTCATCTGCTCAGTAAAAAACAAGGACGCAGCCTTAGCTACAAGAAAATATAAAAGCGGTAGTGCTGTAGCATGACGTTCTCACGGTGGGGAAAGGCTCCTCTACACGCTGCTTTGTCTAAAATGGTTCCAAGGAACATGTGGCAGCTTTTAAAATCAGACTCCGTTTTCTCTATAGATTCCATTCTAGAAAAGAAAAGCAAATTTCAATTTTATGTTTAATGCAAAGGAGCTAATAAGGGGCTACAAAATATCTATGGAGCAATTTCAAACATACTTTCATGTAATTTTTTAAAACCTAAGTCTGAAGATTATAAAACATCATACATTCTTGAATTTAACCTGCACCTCTTCAATAGTTTTAGAGGGCTACAAAATCAGATGTGGATTAAAATCACATGTCGATTAGATTTGAGGTACAGAGTGCTCTTGAACGAATCCAATGTGCAAGTCATTGTAATCTGCATCGAATTCTGTAGCCTTCTAAAGCTGCTAAAAGGGTAAGGATTAGGTCCAAGAATATACGGTAAAATATGAAATACATTGTTGTTGTTGTTAGATGCCGTCAAGTTGGTATCCGACTCATAGTGATCCTATGTACAACAGGTGAAACATTCTTGTCAGTCAGTGCTTCTCTGCTGTTCATAGGGTTTTCCATGGTGGATTGATTTTTGGGAGTGGGTTGCTGGGTCTGTCTCCCAAGCCTACAGCACCTGGTGTTCCCAAGTGGTCCAGCCAAGGACTAACCAGGCCCGACCCTGCTTAGCTTCTGTGATCTGACGGGATTGGATGCCACAGGACTACAGCTGCAGGCATGAAATATATTGGTTGACCTTAATTTGAAACTTTTCTTTGAGAAAGGGTCTTATTTTATTGCCTGGGCTGGCCTCAAACTCATGATCTTCCTACGTCAGCCTCCTGAGTAGCTGCCATTACATCATGCCAAACTTAAGGATGAAAATCTTCAGAGTGTCTTGATGAAAGACTCATAGGGATATGAAACCGTGCCTTTTCCAGGCAGGACTTAGTTCTGGACTAGGAGAGCTGGAGAGTCCCTTTTCCTTTACATGCTGTATTTATAATTTCATAAGCATATGAAATAAAGAACACACTGGGGCTGGGTTAAGCTCAGCTGGTGGAGCGCTGCTCCGCACTGAGGACCTGGTTGCAATCGCCAGCACAGGGCAAACAGGAGAAGGGCGTGGCAATCCGCTCCTGAAGCAATCCCCAAAACAATCAGCTATTGAAAACCCTATGAGGGTTGCTATGAGTGGGACCTGACTCGAAGGCACCTAATAACAAGAATTAAAACTCTAAAACTGGAAATTATTAAAAGGAGACTTTTTTAGTGGGAAATATCTAACACACACGAGAGAACTTCACAACGGGCTTCCACATGTTTGCTACCCACTTTTGGCAGGCACCCACCTGGTGCTAGCTCTACCTACACCTCCCACTTATGGAGGTGTAAATTTGACAGATTAAAGCATTTCGGTCATAAATATTTTGTAAGTGTATACTTTAAAGATAAAGATTTCTTTCAAAACAGCTACAACACTATTTGCTTAGAAATATTTAACAATTATTTAAAACCATCAAATAATCAGTGGACATTTAAGCAAATTTAACATTGTTTCTATGAACTTTCATTTTTTGCTTTAAGTGTGAATCAGGATCAACTAACTCCCACAAGCTACAGTGGCTGATATGTTTAAATCTCCCTACTCCTTGCTTTCCCCCCAAAATTTAGTGAAGAAATTGAAACAGTTCAGAGTTTAGCAGAGCACATGGGAGCAGGTATTTCCCCTTCTACCCTCTAGTGAGACTGAAAGAGAAATAGATTTGCATACCTTGAGGGCAATAATAAAGGCAGGCTTCTATTTTTGCCCATACAACTATGAATTCCCCCTACTAACTAAATTTCTTCCTTCAAAGAATAGCCACGGTAGTTAGGAGTTTGAAAGAGACCAGCACCCCAGTGAACTCTGCCCTCTTTACTCACATGGGCTACTTAGCTGTTGTCATAAAAATAATCCAGGTAACCAGACGTGCATTTTTATTTCAGGGGAGTAACAGAATTATGATTGCATTAATTTTTATAAATAAGACAGGGACTAAATATTGAGCTGTATATTCAAGCTAACAGTAGAGGATGGTGGGTGGACAGCCTTGTTCAGCATGCATGAGGCCCTGAGTTTAATTCCCTGCACCAAAACAGAGCAAAACACTGGAGGGTGGTTCTGTCAGATGGGAACAGAGATCTCCTAGGTCCTCCTAGGTCCACTGACTTAAGGCATTTGCCTTTCTATGTGACACATGAATAACAGTCTGAAAAGCAAAATGCAAAATGTCTTCCAGAGCTCAAAATACAACTTTGGACAGGAATCCAGCACGATGTTCCAAATTTACTCTGAAATGAATCAGCACGTGTGAAGTGGGTAGGTGGGGGTGCGACACCAAGTCGGTCGTCCCAGAAAGCGCTGAGCAGGGTGGGGGGCACACAGGTGAAGGGGGGTTACACGGTGAAGGTGTCCACGATAAAAACTGAACAAACCCCAAATAGAATCCAAGAATGTCTGCTGGTCCTAAGTAAAAGACCTTAAATTTTTCTTACTATTTTACCTGAGTAAGAAAATAGCACAATTCTTTTTGCCGCCTAATTTAGGCAAGTACATTCAATCTTTTTCTTTTCAGGTACTCGGAGTTGAACCCAGGACATTGCACATGCTAGGCAAGTGCACCACTGATGTGCACCTCTAGCCCCCTTTTAAAAACATTTGTTTTTGAGACAGGTTCTTGCTAAATTGCACAGGCTGCCTCAGGCCACGAACCTGTGATCCTCCTGCCAAAGCCTCCCAAGGAGCTGAGATTACAGGTGTGTGCCACAGCACCCGCAACAATGTTTTTCTCCTTCTGTGGTACAAGGAATGGAACCCAGGGCCTGGTGCATGCCAGGCAAGAGCCCTAGCACTGAGCTATACTCTCATCCCTTAAATTTAACTTTTAAACTCTTCTTCATTATAGTGGTGTGTGATGTGTTGCCAAGATGAAAAGCACTCCTCAATAGAGCCAGTTAGAAGAGCAGGTGCAATGGTCCTGGCAGAGTCGCTGACAGAGCGCATACCCTTCCGCCAACATGAAGGCCAGGTTCAGCACCTTCATGACGGCTCCTTCACAAAGCTGACCTGGAGACAGAGGTCACAGACAGAACCCAGGCTCTCAGGCTCATGTTTTGACACTGACATCAACGCTTTTGTTGTTGTTGTTAGGTGCCATCGAGTCGAGTCTGACTCATAGTGACCCTTACAGGGTTTTCAATGGCTGAATGTTTCGGGATTGCCTCAGGAGTGGGTTGCCACGTCTTTCACCCGTTTTTGTGGTGCTAGGAATAGACCTTGGGACCTCAGAGACTGCAGAGCAGCGCTCTACCAACTGAGCTAAATTCCAGCCCATATCAATGCTTTTACTCACTTTAAGTCACAGGAAAGGCAAATCATGGCGTTTCTGTATATTTGCCGTCTGTACATTTGGAAGGGCACTGAGCTCTGACCCGTGTCCATGGGGGATGTGGGCCTGCATTCCTAGCAGTACAGTGGACCCGCAGGGCAGGCTCCCATCCTGGGAGGCCTCTCAGATTCACCAGTGCACCAGGACAGGCAGTTCCAAGGGCTGTGATCCGATCCAGTCCCACGTATCCACACTGAGCTTGCGCTCCAACCGCACAACACAGATCTAGATTTCCACCCGAATCCACGGGCAGTCACAGCGAGCGCTGACTGCCGCAGCTCAGTCTTGTGTTCTAATTAGATATGCTTTCCAACTGTAGGGGACACCTCTGGAACCTCATTCTCCCTGATCCTTGCTAAGAGAAGATTCTGCAGGACAGGAGCTTAGTTCAAACTTCCAAAGCACACAGACCTTCCCGCTTGCCCAGCTTCCCTTCTGCCTCGCTGCCTACGGATGCAGTACACATTTCACATACCTTTTCCCTGAGCAGACACCGGTCATGGATGGTGGACAGATACCTGTTGTTGTTGTTGTTAGGTGCCGTCCAGTCAGTATCCGACTCATAGTGATCCTAGGCACAACAGGCGAAACACTATTGTCAGTGCTTCTCTGCTATTCAAAGGGTTTTCAATGGCAGATTGATTTTTGGGGGTGGGTTGCCAGGTCCATCTCCCAAGCCTACAGCACCTGGTGTTCTCAGGCGGTCTCCCATCCAAGGACTAACCAGGCCCGACCTTGCTTACCTTCGGAGATCTGATGGGGTTGGAAGCCACAGGGCTATGGCTGCAGGCCAGATACCTGTAGTGAATTTTAATCAACTGATCTAAATCCTTGGCTTCCTCCACTTGCTGAAACTCCAGCCCTGTACTGTGAAGAATCTTGGAAGAGAAAGATGACACGCTGAATCAGTACACATCTTTGAGGGCCTACTTTCTACCAACCAGCTGCTTCTACTCCTGCCAAGTTTTTCCTTCAATAATCACACCTATCTTTAGAGGCTGACCTCTACCCTGGCGCTCTGATCGGAGACAATGGCAGGCCCAGCCCCTTCAACAGCCTCTTGCCCACTGAATAAACGCTGACCTTTGTACTAACAGACCTCCTGGCAGGAAGGGACAAGGGGATCAAACCATATGGAAGATGCACTGCCTTAAAACAGTTCTCAGGTATGTTTGCTGCAAACATAAGTATCGTGTTTTTGCAAATGTAAGTATGTTTTATAATACAAACAATTGTCAAGAATTTGTGTTTTGGTAAGTTCTATTTTTCATACACAGCCTTGGCCTTTCTCTAAAAGGAACACAGATGTACTTCATATAGAAAACAAAAACAGAATTAAGGACAAAATTAAGCTCCTACTTAATTATTAGTTCTACTTTAGGGCTGAAGGGCAGCCCTGGGAAGGCCTTCAGTGCTGCAATCCTGGGAACCAGAGCACCTCAGCCGCGTCCCTTACAACCGAAGCACGGGCTTCCAAGGGTGACTTCATCCTAACAAGATGGGCTTAAAACAAATATCCACATGGGTGTACATGAAGAGGTGCTTTTTTATTTTAAAGCAATTTTTAAATCCCAAAGGAGTATTCTCCTCTAACAGTACTGCTGTAATTGAAACATACAAACTTCCTTTTCAGAATTTCCTCTGGAGCCAGTTTTAAGATGTGTAAGAAAAGCAGTTCCTTTTTTTTGTGTGTGTGTGTGTGATACTGGGGGTTGAACCCAGGGCCTCGCGCTTGTATGCTCTGCCGGTGCTGGACCACTGAGCTGCACCCCCAGCCCAATTTTTCACCTTTTGAGACAGGGTCTTGCTAAGTTACACAGACAGTCCCTGTTCTCGAACTTGCGATCCTCCTGCCTCTGCCTCCCAAGCCGCTGGGATTACAGGCTACAGGCGTGTGCCACCACACCCAGCCAAAAAAGTTGTTCCATATATTTTTGTAGTGAATTACTTCTTGTTTTTAAGAAAAAAGTACTTAAATCTGGCTGCAGCTTCCTCCCTACACACCGCTTCTGCCTTAGGATTTTGGCTGCTAGTAAAGCCACTTTCCATGGGAGAAGGACATGGCAATCCACTCCCAAGGCAACCCCGAATCAATCAGCCATTGAAAACCCCATGAGGGTTGCTATGAGTCAGATACGACTCCACGGCACAACAACAACAAAGCCACTTTCCAGGGACAGCTATCAGCACTGATGAAATTACTCAACTGTGGAGCAAGTTCTGAAGGCAATTCCAAAAGAGCAGCTTTGGGTGCACCATCCCAAGGGGCTGGGGACGGGGTCACGGTCCCTGCACACCCATGTGCCAGCAAGTTTAAAAACACTCAATGTTCCACTTTCATGATCTGTAAATATTCTGTGGCCTGGTGCTGTTTCTGCATATATTACAAGTTATTCTCCATGGACAGCTGTCCCCATAAGGTGACAGAATAGAAGCAGATGGACAGACACCACCCTGGTCATGATGTAGTTGTGTAAACTGCTCAGGAAGTGCATGAGCTTCACTCTTAGGAGGAACAGGCGCTGGATCTGCTGCCTGACTGGTCCCTTGGGCGGCCCAAAGCGAGCAGCTCCGTCTTGTTCACACAGAAGGCCTTCTCTAAGTAGGGGTGCTTCCGCAGTGCTGGGCAGTGCTAGAAAACATTGAAAGAGCAAAATGGGTGCAAAGAGGGTTGACTCCAACCCCACTGCACCATTCCGTGAGGAGGCAGCTGTGAGGGTGGGACCTGGGCACTGCTGGAGGCTCCCTAAGGGGGCTCCTGGGGCCCAACGTCAGTGCCTTTGGACAGCAAACCATCAAAAGTTCACTGTGTCACTTTGTTATCACTGTCACAAAGCATGTAAAAGTCCCATTAGCTTCTCATAAAATATGTTAGCATAACCTAAGAAAAATATTTATTAGGGTAAATAAAATTTCTCT
Organism: Pedetes capensis; assembly: GCA_007922755.1. Lineage (NCBI taxonomy): Eukaryota > Metazoa > Chordata > Mammalia > Rodentia > Pedetidae > Pedetes > Pedetes capensis. Next base: position 38,874 of record VMDO01007792.1, read on the forward strand.
TTCTTTCTTTCTTTCTTTCTTTCTTTCTTTCTTTCCTTCCTTCCTTCCTTCTCTCTCTCTCTCTTTCTTCCTTCCTTTCTTTCTTCTTTCTCTCTTTCTCTCTTTCTCTCTTTCTTTCTTTCTTTCTTTCTTTCTTTCTTTCTGTTTGTGGTACTGGGGGTTGAATCCAGGGCCTCATGCTTGCAGGCTTTGCAAGTGCTGGACCACTGAGCTGCACCCTCAGCCCATTCTTTTAGTTTGTGAGACATGTTCTCATTAAATTACATAGACTGCATCTGGTCTCAAACTTGCAATCCTCCTGCCTCTGCCTCCAGAGTCACTGGGATTACAGGCATGTGCAGAGAAGCACTAACAATACTGTTTTGCCTGTTGTGCATAGGGTCATTATGAGTCAGACACTGATTCGATGGTGAGAAAAGGACATGGCAACCCACTCCCAAAAAACAATCAGCCATGGAAAACCCTAGGAACAGCAGAGAACCACTGACAGTGTTTTGCCTGTTGTATTTAGGGTCGCTATGAGTCGGACATCAACAGATGGCACCTAACAACAACGACAACATATGACTCCCCAATATTTCATACACTTAAGGTCTGCAAAGCTACTACTATAAACACATATCAATTTGGCATTTGGCTATACATAGAAAATGATCGAAACCCACCAACATTTTTCAGGGCTAAATTATAATTGATCTGTTGAAAATAAATCTTACAGAAGTCAGAAAGGCTCTGTTATGCAAGGTAAGTTCTGGAGGTCTACTATACAGCAGTATGAATATTGTCAACACCAAAGTACTGTGCACTTGGAATCAGCTAACAGAGTAGAACCTAAAGTGTTTCAACATAAAATTAAGAGAAAATGGTAAGTGAGGTGATGGGAGAAGGACCAGGCAACCCACTCCCAAAAATCAATATGCCATTGAAAACCCTATAAGTAGCAGAGAAGCACTGACTGTAGTGTTTTGTCTTTTGTATGTAGGGTCGCTAGGAGTAGGACACTGACTCGAGGATACCTAGCAACAACAACAAGCAAGGTGATGGTATGTTGTTTATATTGATCTGTATGTCAGAACATTGTGTTATGCACCTTAAGTATATACAACTGTTATTGGTCAATTACACCTCAATGCAGATGGAGGGAAAAGGAATTAAGACAAGACTATCTCAGGGTGCATGACAATTATATGAAATTCATACACAAGCATCCCCAAATAAAACTTAAATTGGAACACACACATACAAAATAGAAAAGAAATCTTACCACCAAATAGTAGAACATCCAGACTGTACTTTGCCCATTTTATTTGCAATAGGAGAAGAAACACTTGATTATAAATTTTTTGACATTCCAAACTTGTAACAATGTCCACAGGCCACGGAACCTATGAAAATGAAGGCAGAAAATTAGCAAAGAATGTACCCTGTTACTTGCATGTTTTATTTTTAATAGAAAACAATGTTTATAAAAGGAATATCAGCGCTTACCTTGTAGCTCAGGGTCAGACCATCCAAGATATGAACAGGGAGTTTCTGCTTAGCTGTGTCAACATTTTCAAAAGATATAGATAAGCTAAATAAAGAAGTTTTAATTTGAGATTGTGAGAGTATCACGTTTATGTAAAAATGCTCTTTAAAAAAACACAGTTTGGGGGTGAAGAGTGTAATTCAGTGTTAGAGCACTTGCCTCGCATGAGCAAGGCCCTGGGTTCAATCTTGAGCACTGCAACAAAACAAAACAAAAAACCCCTATCCCTCCCTAACATTCAAGAGACTGCATTTCATAAAGTGTACATATGCTCAT
>VMDO01007792.1:40777-88851 GCA_007922755.1 Pedetes capensis
TTTTTTTTTTTTTTTTTTTTTGAGACACAGTCTCGCTAAGTTACACAGACTGCCCCTGGTCTCAAACTTGCGATCCTCCTGCCTCTGCCTCCCAAGCCGCTGGGATGACAGGCGTGCGCCACCATGCCCGGCTCTGGTGTTTGTTTTTTGAGACAAGGTCTCACTAGGTAGCCCACGGTGGCCTCATGTGGTGATCCTCCTGTCTCCACCTCTGGAGCTCTGGGATGACAGGCCTGTGTCCCCACACCCAGTAAAGGTTTTAAATAATGGGTTTACTTATAAAAAGATAGTTCACCACGGCAGGAAGTTAATTAGAAAAAAGAGACAAAGTTGAAGGACAAGCTGGGAGCTGAGGTGGGGTGAGAGTCGGGCCAAGGCCAAGATGGCAGAGCCCCCAGCTTAGGAGTGGGGCGAGGCCAGGAAGCCGCCTCCTCAGCGAGTCAGGCCGCTGGCGTGGCAGCTTCCAGAGCCCGAGCAGGGGAACGGGGCTTGGCGTGCAGCTGGTGCTCTGCGCTGCTCTATCCACTCGCTCCCGTGGGCTCTGAACGTGACGCCCACAGGAAGGCAGCTCACAGGAGCTGTGCCAGGCGGCCACTCATCGGCGTAAGTCTCAGAACAGCCCTGCCAGTGGGGCTGAGAAGCAATGCAGCTTTGCCCAGGTGGAGCCACTGGCAGCTCCACACCTGGATGCCCCAGGCCCAGCAGGTGAAGGGCACAGATAACCTGGAAAGCAGAGGTCGGGGGCAGCGTGACTACAAAGTGGCCGACTCGCGCCACAGCCTGGCACTGTCAGAATCACATCCGCCTTCGGCAGTGTCATGTCAGCGTTCACCGTGTGCTCGCCAGGCCCCTTCCAAGTCCTTGCTGTGCCAGGCAGGTGACAGAAAGCCAGTCCTCCCTCCAGGGCAGATGGCTCCCAGCACGGGCGAGCCAGGGCTGCCCGGCTACTGACAGGAGAGCACAGCATGGCTGGGTGGAGGGGAATGGCCCCTGGGGCAGCCAGAGGCTGTCTTACTACGCTGTCCAGGCTGGCCTCAAACTCCTGGGCTCAAGCAACCCTCCTCTCTCAGCCTCCCTAATCTAGAAGGACGGGCCCACACCACCGCGCCTAGCTCTGATTTTCTGATTTGTGAAATCATTCGCAAAGCCCATGGGGCTAATGTGAGATTCAAATCAAGTAACGTAAAAATCCACAGATACCCCCTTGGCACGAGGTCTACTTCACAGTCCCCGCAGCGAAGGTGCCTCCCACGTTACCGTGAGCTGTCTTCAGGGTAGCACTGTCCTCCTGCCTCCTGGAGCTGCACATTAAGAAAAGACACGTGGGGTTGGGGATTTAGCTCAGTGATAGAGCGCTTGCCTCGCAAGTGCAAAGCCCTGGGTTCCGTCCTCAGCACTGGGGAAAAAAAAAAAAAAAGACACATTCTGCCAGGTTTCCTTTTCTCTGATTTTATCAAAAATGGATTTGTAGAAGTCATACATTGGTGTCCCCACCTTCCATTAAGAAGAAATTTCACGTGGCCTGCAAATACTCCAACAGCCTGGAGGAAAGACAAGTGACAGATGATAGTTGAACCTTGTCAGGTAGGATTCTGGATCAACACCGGGCTTGTGCGCTGCCACCTTTACAGAGACAGGTGCATGTTCACCATTTACTGGCATCAGAAATGCGGACGCCACTTCAACACTTTTTTTTCTTGGAGACGAAGTCTCACTATGTAGTCCAGGCTGGACTGGAACTCAAAATCCTGCCTCAGCCTCCCAAGTACTGGCATTATAGGCCTTAAAGACTTTTTTTTTTTTTCAATAGTAGAAACAGTATATGTTTTCCTTTAATAGCCAGGAAAAAATATTATATCTTTCAATAACAATACAGAAAATTGGGCAGTCTCCAAAATGAAACAAAATTTCATCCAAATCCCATCACTCATGGTGAACTTTCACTGTGTTAATATTTGGGGTATTTCATTCCAGTCTTTTTTCTATGCGTTTAAAAAAATCTAGTTTCTGCCATATTATACATCTTGCTTTTTTGAGATGTGAGAACAGTTTATGTTATTTCAAACTCTGGTATGTTACTTTAAACTCTAGTTTCTATGAACTTTACAAAAGTTATACACGGATATGGATATGCTGTACTTTAAAGAACTAGTCCTTTATTAACAATTTCATGCTTTTCTTCTGATAATAAACCTTGTGATGGGCACTTCTGTACAAGTTTTTGTTTATCTGGTTTACTTTTTGTACTTTTAGAATCTTCAGAAATGAATTAAATTTCATAACATAGTTAAGAAAATACCGATAGCTAACTGATCTTCTCAAAACAAAGTTGTTTACTATATATCCATTCGCCATTCTAATTAAAATTTACTTGAAATACATGTTTTTAAGATAATTTCACAGAAGGCCCTAAATTTGACCCCCAGCACCACAAAAAACAAACAAAAATCCAACTGTTCTTAAAATACAATCCACTATTGATTACTTCCAAAACTAGATTACTGATTTTTACCTCTAATCCTTTTTCAGGGTTTGCATGAGATTCCCACAGCAATACAGATACTGCTCATTGATGTGAGGATAGAGGCAAGACCTCAGCCTGGCGCGTCACAGATTCTGATGATCTGTCAACACAGATGTCACCACCAGCAAACTTCTCGTGAAAGTCACTCTGCTCCAAATATAATCTTCAAGACAAAAATGTGAAGTCGTCTCTTTACGACATGCGGGGAACAGAATTCTCTTGAATGAAAATTCCAGAGTGTCGTTTTCACGTTTAGCCTTAAAATGACCAACTGTTACAGAGAGGGAAAACTCTTCTCCCCAAACGTCCTCTCAGAGCCTGTTGGGTCAGACCCTGGAGAGGGCCCTGCCTTTCAGGGCTGCATGAGTGAAGGCCAGAAGTCAGAGAACGCGGCGCTGTGTGGGCCTTAGAGCTGATTTCACTGGGGCTAAGTGTCCAAAACCCCCTGGGCCCAAGACAGTTCTTACAGAGGGAGACCCTGACCCACTATGCCCAACACCTGCCCCAAACTTCAGAGCACATTCTGGAAAACCAATGGCACTCCTGGGGCCTGGAGGGCACAGAGACAGGCTGGCAGGGCCACATCTAAATTTTCACAAACGAGGAGGGGCTGAACCACACATCTGAAATAGGCAAACACAATACCTTCTTGTGTTTAACACATTAAAAAGGACAGAGTTTTTGTTTTTAAGGCTAGAGAGCCTTGTTGTTGTTGTTGTTGTTAGGTGCCGTCGAGCCGGTATCGAACTCACAGCAACCCTGAGAACAACAGCGGAAACACTATTGTCAGTGCTTCTCTGCTGTTCATAGGGTTTTCAATAGCTGATTGTTTTTTAGGAGTGGGTTGCCGGGTCCTTCTCCCAAGTCTACAGCACCTGGTGTTCCCAGGCGGTCTCCCATCAAGGACTAACCAGACCTGACCCTCCTTAGCTTCCGAGATCTGACAGGATCGGATGCCACAGGGCTATGGCTGCAGGCAAAGGGTTGTTGTTGTTGTTAGGTGCCGTCGAGTCAGTATCCGACTCATAGCGACCCTCATAGGGTTTTCAATGGCTAACTGTTTCGGGATTGCCTTGGGAGTGGATTGCCAGGCCCTTCTCCCATTTTTGCGGTGCTGGGAATTGAACTCGGGACCTCAGAGACTGCAGTGCAGCACTCTACAAACTGAGCTAAATCCCAGCCCTAGGCAAAGGGTAGACAGGGGAAAACTGGGGATAAAAAGGGAAACCTGTCAGTCGTATAGATGCCCACGATGCTGTCAGGGAATCACGTGCCATTCCTGTCCAGGGAGAGGGGCCTGCTCCTGTAGGAAGCCCACCTGGGCCCCTATATGAAACCAGTAGCCTCATGGCTCACAAAGTTTAACGTGACCCACCCCTTAGTCTGTCTGCGCTCCCTTTGGCTTTCATGCAACACTGGAATTACAGGCAGGCGCCACAGCACCCAGCTTGAGAATTTAAACAAGGCCCACTCCAAAGGAGCTGACGGGACCCAGGGCACGTGGAACTTAACGCAAACTTTCCAAACACAGCACTTGGTTTCCAATAAAGATGATCGATTTTTCAACCAACAGCAGTCCAGTATTTAGGATTACTCCTTCAATTTCCGTTAAAAGGATTTGGCCACGTTCACACTATGAAACAATCAGGTGCCTCAGGAGGGCAAATGAAGCATCGTGGTCAGCCCGGGGCGGGGCCGCCTGGCCCACACTGCTCTCCGAGTACCCCAGGTTCTTCATCAGCTGTGTAGACTTGCCGGCCATTATGATCTGCTTCAGGACGGGCTTGAGGAAGGACCCCATGGCACGCTGCCTGCTGGAGGGGCCCTGGTTGCTGCTCGAACTCGCACCAGCGTTGTTGCTCATTTTTTCCTCCATTTTCTGTCTTTTCTGATGCACTATGCAGCATGTAAGTGGCATACCAGAAGTCTCTGTGGTTTACTGGAATGTTTCTGTTCCTAGGGAGATGCAGAAGAATTTCAAACTTTAACTTATATTCCCTAAAAACAATAAACCAGGCCCAGCTTAGGTATGTTGGCCAGAGATTACGAAAGGGTGACACCAATTATTCATAAAAGAAAGTGATCTTTCAGCAAAATGGGACGGTTTTTATCTGACCTCAGTTTAACATAGATACATACTTTGAATTGTACAGGCAGAATTTAAATGGAAATGGTTTCTCGAATTGGAATTACTTAAAGTATGACTAATTTGGTCCTACTTCGGAGAATAAAATTTTTCCGTTGTAGTATCTCCTGTGGAAGTAATTTCCAGGCTTTTTCCCCTCCTCCTCTTACAGATCCTTTTCTCTTTTGTCTTATTTTCTTTTTATTTTCTGCAGTGCTAAGGATCTAACTCAGTTGGTAGAGAGCTTCTCTGCACTCTTTGAGGCCCTGGGTTTGATCCCCAGCACCGCAAAAATGGGAGGAAGAGTTGGCAGCCCACTCCTGAAAAGATCCTAAAACAGCCTGCCATTGAAAACCCTATGAATAGCAGAGAAGCAGTGACATAGTGCTGGGCATGGCACAGTGTTGGAGAGTGTTTTGTTCTGTTGTATATAGGGTCACTATGAGATGGACCCGACTCTACAGACCTAACAACAACAAACTATCAGACCCAGGGCCTTTGTGCATGCTAGACAGGCACTGTCTTCCTGAGCTAGGTCCCAGGCCCCACAAAGGTTTTGTTTTTTGTTTTTTTTCTTTAGGTGCAGTAGATTGAACCTGGGGCCTTGTGCACGCTGAGCATACCCTGCACCACAGCATCTGTCAGATTAACAGCTGGGTGCCTTTAATGATGAAATCATGGCCACTTGTCACCTCAGAACAGTCAGCACCTAGTGTCACAGAAAGGCTCATGTGACACTGATGAAACAGGACCTGGTGACAGATCCAAGAGTCAGCAGAAGGCAGGCGAATTTGTCCAGGTGAGCACACGTTACTTCTCCGGCCTCTCAGCACTTCAAAGTTCCGCTTTCTGAGCACTTCAAAGGACAGCTACCAACACTGTCGGCAAAACCACTCACTTCTACAGGGTACACAGTGAAACCTGGGCTAAAAGACTATAAGGACAGTGGCACAGCACTTGTCTAGCACACACAAGGCCCTGTGATCAATGCCCAGGATAGGCGTGTGGGGGAGTGAAGAGGACAAGTCGCTGTCCACTGCAGTTCGTAAGATTCTGTTCAGAAAAAAATGAGAATATAACCCATGAATGCATATAATTTTTACTACATATTAATCAAATGGTTCTGTAAAATATGTAAGTTGATAAAAGTAAACCAAAAGTGATGTAATAGTTGCATGATGGAAATAGCAAAAGTCTTATTACTCTGTACGCCACCAATATTTATAAATGAAGAAAAAAATTAAAAAAAAAACCAATTAACTGGAGGAATCATGATAAATAGTTAAGATTTTCTTTATTCAGTTTTTAAATGTTATGCTAAGAGGATAAGAAAATTACTCACTTATTGTAAGAAATAAACATAACAGAGGCATACCGTGTACTGTTTTCATATGTTATTGATAATTTATAATGGGATAGTTGAAACCATTTGATATCATCTAAATTTTTCTTACGGGAAACAGTGTACATTTTTAAATCATTCAAAAATCTAATTAGCTATGAAAAGCTGTGAGTTAACAAAAAACCTGGACAAAGACATTTGTGATTAGCTGTCATGTGCCGTCTTCCACAAAGAGTCAACGGAACGTGGCCGTGCTGTGGAGGCGACACAGCTGTGTCACCCCAACTGCATCCGTCAGAGCCACGCAAGCTGATGAAGCCACAGCATTCCACGTGGGTTCCAGACAGCGCTGCCAGCACCCGGCCTCCCCTCTGTGTGATGAACTCCCTGGCACCATCCACAGGTGCCCCTGCACAATCCACTCACCCACAGTCTGCAGGTCAGGCTGTACCGTCTCCACCCAGAGAGAGAGCAGGAGGGAGACCTAGGGGCGAGGCGTGCATGGTCAGCGCGCAGAGCTCAACTGGGTCAAGATGAGGCTTAAGTGCTTCTAAAATGCTTTTAGGGCTGGGGCTTAGCTCAGTTGGCAAAGGGCTGTGCTGCATTCTCTGCTGACCTAGGTTCAATCCCCAGCACTACAAAGACAGGAGAAGGACACGGCAATCCACTCCCAGAGCAATCAGCCATTGAAAATCCTATGAGTGTCGCTATGAGTCGGACCCAACTTGACGGCACCTAATGATAAAATGCTTTTAAAAAGCAACCAGACGGGCTGGAGATTTAGCTCCGTGGTAGGGCCCTTGCCTAGCAGATGCAAAGCCCAGGGTTCAATTCCCAGTCCAAAAAGAAGAAGAAAAAAAAAAAGCAACCAGACTTCTATATTTTTTGGGACAAAGTAATTAAAACCCCCTAAAACATAAGAGGCTTATAAAGGCTTCATCTAAATATGGGATGACTATACTGTCACTGTCCACACTGGAACCCTCCTAAGGAGGGGGCCACACGGAGACAAGGGGCGTAACCGGCTGCTCAGGCAGATGGGTGTGGCTGCACTGCCCACAGGGCACCACCAGTGTCTGTCAAGAACCAGGAAATGATCCCCGCAGGAGAAAAAACTGCACAGCTGCAAGCCCCACCACCCCATGCTGAATCGCAATTCTGAAACAGTGAGAACCCACAAGTTTCACTAAATGGAAGCCCACCTCCAATACGCAAAAACCAACCTGAAGCTTTCTAGGTTGCAATGTCCAGTGAGATCTTAACTTACAAAAAATTGCAGTAAAAATACACACAACATAAAATTTACAACCTCATCTTTATTTATGTTTTTGTTTTTGAGATAGGGTCTTGCTACGTAGCCCAGGCTGGCCTCTAACTTGCGATCCTCCTGTCCTAGCCTCTCAAGTGCCAGGATTAGAGGCATGTGCGACAACTCATGCACCTTAGCCCATTTTTTTCCTTTTTTCTTTTTTTCTTTTCTTTTCTTTTCTTTTCTTTTCTTTTTTTTTTTTTTGTGTGTGTGTGTGTGTGGTACTTGGGGGTTAAACCCAGGGCCTTGCACATACTTTGCACATGCTCTACCACTGAGCTGCACCCTTAGCCCATTTTTTATTTTTGTATCCAGGTCTCACTAAGTTCCACAGGCTGCCCCTGGCCTTCAGCTCATGATCCTACTGCGTCTTCCTCCCAAGCTGCTGGGATTACAGGTATGAGCCACCACACCCAGTGGTATTAAACATTCAATGGTATTAAGTACATTCACATACATGTGAAAACGATCCCCCAAACATTTCATAATGTTAACACGAAAACCCTGCACCCTCTCCCAGCCCCTCGGAGTCACCATTACACCGCTTCTAAGAATGTGACTAGTTCAGATACCTCATAGCACAGACCTGTGTTTTTATGTAAAAAACGGTTACTACAAACATCTCCATAGGCCAGCTAGGTATTTCTCACATCTTGTTTTCCCTCTGCCTCTTCCTTCTAGCTATCTTGGCAATTACAGATAAAAAGCCAGTTTCCTACAACCTTGGATTTGGAAGATGATTTTCCAACTCTGAACAACTGTCTGAAACCCCAGGATTTCAGCACCGCTTAACCAAGAACTAGGACAGGCTCTCCTCCACTCCACCATGCACTCAAGACCAGGCAGGGGTCCCACGTACGGTTTGCTCAGAGGCTTCTCCAACGTTGTCATACTCAAGAATGGCCTTGTACAGGGTGTTGAGCAGGTGAGATGCCCAGACAACGTTCTGTGTATCGGGTGGAACTTCTGCTACTCCGGTACTGGACACCTTGTACAGAACCTTGCACTGAGCCAATCGAGGTGACAGTTTGTCCACCACTATTGCGAGGGTTACCGTGGTAATCTGTAAGCATCAATAAATCACACAGCAAGGAAAAACACCCGTATCTAATATGCAAAGAAACGCTAACAATGCTAAGCCGCTTCTCTGACTTTATGGAAAGGCAGAGCCAAAGAGAAGGTGGTTTTAATCTCATATCACAAGGAGCTGATTTCCCTAAGGAAGAAAGAACTTCTGCAAGCCAGGAGAAAAAGACAACTTAGCAGAAAAATAATGTGTAAAAGACCTGATGGTTCACAGAAAAGCAAAGACAAATGATTCTTAAGCATAGGAAGACACTTAACGTCCCTTGTAAATTAAAACGACACAAGGTAAGGCAAAACCCCCTACCGAGGGCTACTGTTTTGGTGAGGGAGCAGGGGATACTGTGACTCCAAAGGGGGGGGGGCTCTAGCAAGTCCCCAGTGCTAATGACACAAGTGGTTCTGTGGCTCTATACGTGTGATAAAATGGCACAGACTACAAAGGTACTATGTCCTCTGCTGCAAAGCAGTAATAGAAGAGGCATAACGTGGGCAGCACAGGCAAATACATGGGGTTGCATGGTCCACACAGCACCACTAGTGCGTCACATGGGTGGTACTGGCGAAAGCCATGGTGGGTCTAGAGTCTGGCTAATATGTTGTGCCACACCCTTCCCCAGTCCTGTCCTTATACTGTAATTATAGAAGGTTTTACCACTGGGGGAAGCAGGGTGATAGGAACATGAGACCTTATGTACTGTTCTTTGCAGTAGCTGAAAATTAAAAGAGGGGAAATGACACTATTTGACCTTTTTATACTTGTGGGAGAGTGGCAGGTCAACGAAAAAAAGGAAAACCCTCCACCAGATGGACTGACAGTGACTGCAACGATGGCCTTAAACATAAATAAGACTGTGTGCCTGGCACAGATTTGGGGAGTGTTTTGTTCCTCTGTACATAGGGTCACTATGAGTCGCCCTCAACTTGACAGCACCTAACAACAACACACTTGTTGTCACATTAGTGAAGACTGGAAAAGTTTGCTGGGCATGGTGGCACATGCCTGTAATCCCAGTGACTCAGGGGGCTGAGGCAGGAGGATCTTGAGTTGTAGTCCAGAGGCAGTAACTTAATGAGACCCAACTCAAAATGAAAAATGGGCTGGGGGTGGTGCCCAGTGGTAGAGCACTTGCAAAGTATGTGCACGGCCTTGGGTTCGACCTCCAAGTACTGCAAGAACTAAAACAAAACCAACCAAACAAAACGCCAAAAGTGTGATCACACTGTTGGCAAGAGTGTGAGGAAACAGGTCTTCATGCGCACTGCTGGCAAGAGTGTAAATTTACATACCCATACCTCCCTGGAGAACAATGTGGCAAAATCTAGCAAAATCACAGGCCATCACTTATTTTGCCCCACCAGTTTCATTTTTAAGAATCTGCCCCACAGAAAGCTGCCACCTGTGTGTGATCAGTGAAATGCAGAAATGTTTATCATTGGTGCTCTGTTGGTAACAGCCAAAGAGGAGAATTAACGTAAATGTCCATGCAGGGGAGGTGGCTGCCATACAAGCACACAGGGAAACCCAGTTTGTGAAGGCATTAGGAGGCTCCAGAGGCTTATCTGGGCTGGGATTTAGCTCAGTGGGTAGAGCGCTGTGCTGCAGTCTCTGAGGTCCCGAGTTCAATTCCCAGCACCGCAAAAATGGGAGAAGGACCTGGCAACCCACTCCCAAGGCAATCCCGAGATAGTCAGCCATTGAAAACTCTATGAGGGTCGCTATGAGTCGGACACAACTTGATGGCACCTAACAACAACAACCTAACAGAGGCTTATCTCGTCCAATCATTAAAGTTCAAATGAGAAAACAGTCTGGAGAGAGCAGTGCAGTGACCCTGAGGTAGGAGTTTGTGTCTCTCTATCACTGTGCCTGTCTGAACTATTCTGGAAAGAAGTAGGAGAAGCTGAGGGCCTGACTCCCTCTGGGAGCTGGGGGGTAGGGCAGGAGAGTGGCTGGCTCAGGAACTGCAGGACAAAGGATAATTTTTACTTTTTGGATTTTTAGAGGTATCAATGGCTTAAGAATGCAAATTTAAAATAACTTTAGCAAATGTATGCATTCATGAAAATTAACTCATTTACCATGTAGTTTTTAAACCTTATATCAACAGATAACTTTGATGGCATTCAAAATGTAAGTCACGTGTCTTAAGAATTGAAGAACACTTACCACTATGGATGACACACTTCTCAATTACTGCAAGGTCCTCTTTGAAGCTAATGAAATATTTGTACAGGGCCCACATGAAAGCCTGGTAGGTTCTAACGGGAGCCTCTGTTGATTTCTTAGGCGTGGAGCCATTTCCCGGTAACGGACTTTCAGAGCTGTGTCCCATGACCTCATCCATGAACTCCTGGAGCCGGAACACAACCTGGCGGTACACGGCGATTTGTTTCAGCACAGATCATAAACAGCTCTAGGAGAAGAGCAGGCAGCGGTGATTTCAAGTCAGCTTTCCATAAGCATTCATTCTCCCCTCACTATAAAATACTGCTTTTGTGACTCTTTTTGAACACTTGTTGTTGTTAGGTGCCTTCGAGTCGGTATCCGACTCATAGCGACCCTCATAGGGTTTTCAATGGCTGACCATTTCTGGGTTGCCTTGGGAGTGGATTGCCAGGCCCTTCTCCCATTTTTGTGGTGCTGGGAATGGAACTCGGGTCCTCAGAGACTGCAGCCCAGCGCTCTACCAACTGAGCTCAATCCCAGCTGTTGTTGTTGTTAGATGATGTCTAGTCGGTATCTGACTCATAGCGACCCTACATACAACAGGGGAAACACTATTGACAGTGCTTCTCTGCTGTTCATAGGGTTTTCAATGGGATTGATTTTTGGGAGTGGATTGCTGAGTGGTCTCCCAAGCCTACAGCACCTGGTGTTCCCAGGCGGTCTCCCATTCAAGGACTAACCAAGCCCCACCCTGTTTAGCTTCTGAGATCTGATGGGATCAGATGCCACAGGGCTACAGCTGCAGGCTTTAAACACTTACTTAGCAGATGACAAATATAATGATGAATATTTTATTTTATATTTATATAGTTTATATTATATAGATATTTATATAAAATATATTTTATATTTATTTTATATATTAATTTCTACACAATAGAGAAGTGTGGCTTATATTTAAAAAGAAAACACAAAATGTACTTATACTATGCAGCTTTCTCAGGAAGGAGAAAGAAAAAAAGGAGAGAAAGCAAATCAAAATTAAGTACCTCATAAACAGTATTAAAGGGCGTTCTAAGCACTGTAAACATAAACAACTTTATTTTGCTTTTTGACCTTAACTACATTTGATAATTTAATATTTATAATTTAGCATTCATATAAATCTAAACATTTATATAAATTTAGTATGTATATAAATCTTATTCTTAAATTCTTAAGTTACAGTAAATACAAATAACTTACGTGCGTCAAATGTGTTACTATAATATTGTTTCTTACAGTCACCTTCCCATCTGTCAACTGAAATATGAAGAGCTTTTTTACTCCTGAAAGTCACCTGAAATGAAATGAAAAAGATGAGTGTACTCGGGTACTGGCACAGGCAGCTCTCACCAACACTCTGTCCCTAGTGAAAGCAGTCAGCAGCGACCTCTGCTCTGAACTTAGATATTTAAAAAACAATGGCCTACCGCAATACTAAATTACTTAAAATGAGAAAGAGATAAACACATCAAAATCTCCCAATCTCCAGGCTCAAATCTGAAGCTGGACCTTCATCCCTAATGGCTTGTTTCTAGTTTGCACATAGAAAACCCCTGAACACTTTGCTTTATAAAAACAGTTTTGTTGTTGTTGTTGTTGTTGTTGTTAGGTGCTGTCGAGTCAGTATCCGACTCATAGTGAACCTGCCTACAACAGGTAAAACACTATTGTCAGTGCTTCTCCCATCCAAGTACTAACCAGGCACAACCCTGCTTAGCTTCTGAGATCTGGCGGGATCAGATGCCACAGGGCTACGGCTGCAGGCAAAAACAGTTTTAGTTCTCACTAATAAAGTCTTCCAGACTGAACCAACCATGGTGGGGAACACCTGTAATCCAGAGGCTCAGGAGGCAGAGGCAGGAGGATTACAAAATTTGAGACCAGAGGCAGTCTGCGTAATTGAGCAAGACCCTGTCTCAAAAAGTTAAAAAAAAGGGGGGGGGCTGGGGGTGCAGCTCAGTGGTCCAGCACTTGCAAAGCATGCAAGCACAAGGCCCTGGGTTCAACGCCCAGTACTGCAAAAAAAAAAAAAAAAAAGTCTTCCAGACTATTAATTAGGTTAATAAATCTTACCGTAGTGTTTCCCGAATAACCTGCATCTTGGTAACAAACACCTTGTTGTCTGGAGCATACAATGGATGGGTGCTGTGCAGGTGCTGGTCCCTATGAAACAGCAATGGGAACGTTTCTGACTGGGTAACATACTTGTCTCAACGAACACTGGCAATTTTACGATGACTTAAGTAGGAATCAATCAGCAAATAAACATAAAGGGCTTCAATGCCTTCCCTACGCATTTTCCCACATTCACCAAAATACTCTCAGAGAAATACCTTCAGAACCATTCCATTTATTATGTTTATCACTGATGTGGGTGAATGTTTAAAGCTATGCAAGGTGCTTTTTCAGGGATCAGTAAGTGTATTTTTTTTTTTTTTTTTTGCGGTACTGGGGGTTGAACCCAGGGCCTCGCGCTTGCATGCTCTGCAAGTGCTAGACCACTGAGCTGCACCCCCAGCCCATTTTTTTACTTTTGAGACAGGGTCTCGCTAAGTTATGTAGACTGCCTCTGGTCTCAAACTTGCGATCCTCCTGCCTCTGCCTGCCAAACCACTGGGATTACAGGCGCACACCACTGTGCCTGGCAGTAAGTGTATTTTTGTAACAAGTGCACAAAAACAGAAATTAAATAATGGCCTAACATATACCAATCCATTTATATTGAAAGAAAAAGAATATAATTAATTAATTTTACTAGGCCCAGGGTTCAATCCCCAGCCCGGGGTGTTTGTGTGTGTGTGTGTCCATGTCTGTGTCCAATCAGAATTGTTTAAAAATAACAAAATTTACATTTCAAGGAAAAATTTAGGCCTAAAATGACAAACCAAAGCCATAGGTTTAAATATCAAAGTTTCCTCAACCATTACACTCAATGAAAAGTTCAGCCTCTTCCCAAACAGCTGCTCAATGGGGGTGCAGATGTAGGCTGTGCCGGGTCCGAGAAGGCCTGCCTATCCAGTACTGATGGACCACGTGCTGCTCCAGCCAGCTTCACCCATCCGGCTCATCTGCTGGAAGGAAATGTAATGAGTTTTAATGGTACATCAGTTACTTTTGTGTCACTGTGACCAAAATACCTGGGAACCACTTAAGGGGAGGAATCATTTATTTTGACTCAAGTCGCCAGGTGTTTCAGTTCAACATGGTAGGGAGAGTGTGGAGGAGTAACTCACATCATGGCAGCCAAGAAGCAAAAAAAAGCAACACAGGAAGTGGTCCAGGGCAAGACATGGCCCCCAAGGACCTGTCCCCAGAGTGAGCTACTGAAGGACTACCACCTCTGCCTCCCCCTCCCTATGAATGCTTGGAGCTCACTAACAATTCAAAATGTTTACCTGAAGTGTTACAATGCTTGTTTAAAGTTCCTGTATAATTAAGTCTGCTCAAGTTTCAATTTCCTGACCTGGGGGTGGGGGGTGGGGGTGTGTGGGGGGGTTCTCTGAAGAGGAACAACAAAAATGTACTGACCATAGGACATCCGGACCCTGACGGTTGAAACTTAGTTTCCTTGTGCCTTCCTGCCACCCCTTAAACTGTATAAAAACCCCAAGCCCCTCTCCTTCGGGGTCGCCTTCCCTCCCTTGCTAGGGAGACTCTGTGGAGGGTTGACCCCGGCGCCGGAAATAAAGCCTCATGTTTATTGCATCGATCCGCGACTCGGTGTCTCTCTAGGGCCTCTCTCCTCGAAGATCCTAATTTGGGGTCCTACACTACTTCCTCCAAGTGGCCCCACTTCCTACTATCTGCCACCTCCCAATCATGGCCCCGACTATGAATCCATCGAGGGTGCAATCCATTCATTAAGTCAGAGGCCTCAAGATATAATCATTTCTGGAGATGCCATCACCCTCCCCCAAGATGTATGCTTTACAAATCTCCCGAGTGTTTCTCAAGTCAATCAAGTTGACAATTCAGATTAACCATCACAAATAGTTAACAAAAACATATATGCCACAATATCTGGACTTCATGACTCCATTCAAAAATATACCTGAAAATAGCTCCTTAATAGCTACTTAACCATTACTTACATTCAATCATTTGTTTAAAATCATATATAGAGACACAGAAACAATATTTAACTAAATGTCATTGGCTAGAAAGTAAAAAAAAAGGCTCAAATTTAAAATGACCCTATAAATAAAAAAATACAAATGGCATATTAGAATAGTGCAATAACCATTAAAGAAATTGAAATGGTAACAGAAGACCTTCCCAACCACCCTCAAAGTGTTAGGACTTGTACTGAACTTTCAAAGACCAGGTAATTTCTATATTATATGGGTTATCCCAAAAAAGAGAAAAGTAGAAAGCTAATATTTTATGAAAGACTAATATAACTATGATACCCTGCGGGGATTTAGCTCAGTTGGTAGAGCGCTGCTCTGCAGTCTCTGACGTCCCGAGTTCAATTGCCAGCACCACAAAAATGGGAGAAGGACCTGGCAATCCACTCCCAAGGCAATCCCGAAACAGCCATTAAAAACCCTCTGAGGGTCACTATGAGTCGGATACCGACTTGACGGCACCAAACAACAACAACATAACGATGATGGTAAAACCTGATAAGTATACATTAACTAATCCATCAAAGAATAAAGATTAAAAATCCTATTAGAAAATAGCTAACTTGTCAGGCATGATGATGTACTCTGTAATCCCAGAGACTTGGGAGGCTGAGGCAGGAGGATCACAGGCTTGAGGTCAGAAGCAGCCTGTGTCACTTAGCAAGGCCCTGTCTCAAGATTTAAAAATTAAAAAGGGCTGGGGCCTGCAGCTCAGTGGTAGAGTGCTTGCAAATTATGTACAGGGCCCTGGGTTTAATCCCATGATACTGGGCGGGGGAGGGGAGGAGCCAACTCAATCTAACAATATCAAAACCCAGAATGATAGAAGAAGCTTAGCTGAGAAATTCAAAGCAATTCCATATCAGAAAATTTATGTATAGTAATAAAGTTATGAGATTACCTCACAGAAAAAAACAGCATTTGATCAAGTGCAACATTTATTTATGACTAAAGACTCCTAGAAAACAAGGCATCAAGGGAAACTGTTATGGTTTGCACACAAGCTGTCCCTCCAGTGCCCATGTGTTAAAAGCCTGGCCCCTCATGCAATGGGCCTTTGGGGAAGTGACTGCTGGACAAGGCTCTGCCTTCATCAGTGGACTAATCCACTGATGGAGTTGGAATATGATGTCATTATTGGGAAGGGGTGGAAACCTTTGGGGGTGGGGCCTAGCTGGAGGAAGTCATCACTGGAGGTGGGTCCTTGGAGTCCGTACCCTGACAGGGCCCCTTCCTCAGTCTCTCAGCTTCCTGTCTGCCAGGAGGGGAGCAGCCTCCTCTGCCACCTCCTTGTGCCACCTAAAAGCAATGGAGCAGCGGACCACAGGCTGAAATCATGCACCCAAGTAAATCCTTCCTGCTTCAAGTTGCTTTTCTCAGGAATTTAGTCACAGCAACAAAAAACTGACAGAGAAAATGCCTTAATTTGAAAAAGGCGATTGCTCAAAACTGATACCAAGCAACCACCACATTAGTGAGGAGTTTCAGGTGCAGCCCCCACGGGGAGAGCCCCTGTCCAGGACGTCTATTGCCAGTGCTTGCACTGTGAACTACAGGGCTGGGCTGAGATTCAGCCAACCTGTCACAGAAGACGCAACGTACAAGAATTGGAGCCAGGAGACACAACCATCAACATTTGCAGACCATACTAATCACCTTCGCCAAGAACCCAATGGGATCAACAAAATATTATATTTAACATGAGAATTCAGCAAGCGTGGTGGAAATAAGGACAACTTAGAGAAACCCACTGTGGTGTTCTACACCAAGAACAAAACAAACCACGCAATATTCACAACAATAGAAACTCTAACATAAATAGAAGTTAACAAATGAATACCTGAGTTCTGTAAAAAGAAAATGTCAAAAGGAAAAAAATTATTGATCCCTAGCACAAGGGAAAAAGAAAAACAAGCAAATAAACAAAAAATAAAAAATAAATAAATAAATTTAAAAAAAAGAAAAAGAAAAGAAAAACTACAAGCTCAGGTAAAAGATGTAGAAAATCAGAATAATTACTAATTATTCTGATAATTCTCATTATTCTGATAATTACTTACTAATGTAACGGGCTGGGATTTAGCTCAGTTGGTAGAGCACTGCGCTGCAGTCTCTGAGGCCCCGAGTTCGATTCCCAGCACCACAAAAATGGGAGAAGGGCCTGGCAATCCACTCCCAAGGCAATCCCGAAACAGTTAGCCATTGAAAACCCTATGAGGGTCGCTATGAGTCGGATACCGACTTGATGGCACCTAACAACAACAACAATGTTGTAACATTAATAAGAATGACAACCCTCCCCAAGTTGTATCTATAAATTCACTGAAATTCCAGGTGAATTTAGTTTTTTTTTTTTTTTCCCCCTGGTACTGGGGTTTGAACCCAGGGCCTCGCACTTGCATGTTTAGCAAGTACTGGACCACTGAGCTGCACCCCCAGCCCTTTTTTTTTTTTTTTAACTTTTTGAGACAGGGTCTCCTTAAGTTACACAGACTGCCTCTGGTCTTGAACTTGCAATCCTCCTGCCTCTGCCTCCCGAGCTGCTGGGGTTCCAGGCATGCACCACCACGCCCAGCTTGTGAACTTAGTTTTTAAAAGGAACTGACCCCACCGCTTCTAAAGTGTCTATGGAAGATTAAAGGGTTACAAACAGCTTGAAAAAGAGCAAAGTGGGTGGGAGAGAAACTTGCCTTCCGTGGTGTCACATTTGAATATAAAATGTCCCCCAAAGGTCATTAATGTTTGGTCCTCAGCTGGTGGCACTGTTTGTGGAGGTCAAGGACGTTGGGAGGTGGGTCTTAACGCTGCGGAAGTGATGTTACTGGACTGTGGGCCTTCAGAGGTTTCTGCCCCCATACCTCCAGCCCCAAGGATCGGTGATCTCTCTGTTCCTGGTCCGATACGCCATGAGATGGTCTACCATAGGCCCTGCCACTGCGGGAATCATGCCTTCCCTGCTGCCCTCATGGACTGATTCTCTAACTGTGAGCCCCCTGTAAATCTCTGCCCCTGTAAGTTTGTTTGGGTTGCTTTTTCTGCTATAGCAATGACAGTTGACAAATACAGAAAACTGGTCCTGGAGAATGAGGTCATTGCTGTGCAGAGATCCAACCATGGGGCTCCTAGGCCTTTGTCTGCAGGAGGAGTGTGGAGGAGTTTGGAGGTGAGGGTGAGAGAAGCCCTGGACAGCTTGAGGGACAGTTCTGACGAGAGTAACAAAAACCAGAGCACCGGTGCCAATAGAAATGAAGAAAGGATTCAGTGTTGCAAAGGAAAATGAGGACTCTGCTGGGCAGGAGAGGTTCAAAGCAGGGACGCTAACTCCTGAGCCAGCAGCAAACCTGGGCATCATTCCTGTGGTGCTGGTTTACAGGCATGCGGAATGCAAGAGTTGCAGTGTATGGAGGCTGCCACCCAGGTTCCCGAAGACAGCCTGTGAGGCCAGGCAGTGTGTGCCAGGGCAGGTGCCCTGCACGGAGCCCCTGAAGGCCTGCTGTATGAAGCTTTGAGGGTGGAGCCTAGGCAGCAATGGAGACCCCAGGATGTTAGAGATGCCAGCCCCATGAAACATCTGCTGCAGAGAGCTGCTGGCAGGGGGTGAGCCAGTCCAAGAGGGCCTCAGTGGCAGAGCCACGCAAGCCTGCTGGAGCCTAGATGATACCTGATGATGCCACATGTGGCAGACACCAGACTTAAAGCAACAGCATTTGTTTGTCCGGCAGGATATCGGTCTTGCTATGGACCGATCTTTCCTTTCTGTGTCCTCACTCCTCCCTTTTGGACCAAGAACGCTTACTTACTCTGTGCCATTATCTGCTGGACGTGTGGAGCCTGTTTTTGTATTTCAGGGGCCCGCAGCTAAGTTTGCCTTGAGTCTCAGTAAGGCTTTGGACTTGGACTTTTGAACACAGGTGGACTCTTAACACTCTGTGGATTCTTGAAGTTGGACTGAATGCATTTTGCACTTTTGAATTATGGAGCTGAAGATGAAAACTGAATATACCATGGGCTGCCAAAAGAACCAACAGATCTGTCCTAGAAGAAGTGCAACCAGAGTGCTCCTTGGAAGCAAGGATGGCTAGACTGTGTCTTATATATTTTGGACATGTAGTCAGGAGAGATCAATCCCTGGAGAAAGACATCATGTTTGGGAGAGTGGCAAGTCAACGAAAAAAAGGAAAACCCTCCACCAGATGGATTGACACAGTGTCTGCAACAATGAGCTTAAACATAAATAAGATCGTGTGCCTGGCACAGAATTGGGGAGTGTTTCGATCTGTACATAGGGTTGCTATGAGTCAGACTCGACTCAACAGCACCTAACAACAACAAAAATGCATCTTTGGGGGCCAGGGTTGGAATGTCATGGTTTGAATATAAAGTGTTCCCTAAAGGTCATGTGGTTTAATGTTTCATCCCCAGCTGGTGGCACTAGTTGTGGGGATCATAGAACTCGGGAGGCAGGTCTTAGGTTTATGGAAGTGATTTCACTGGCGGAAGCCTTTGGAGGTTTTCACCCCCGATCCACAGCCCAGCTCCTTCTCTGCTTCCTGCGCATGAAGCTATAAGGTCGTCTGCCATGGGTCCTGCCTCTGCCAAACTTGCCCAGCCACCATTGGGCTGATCCCTCTAACCACATGCCCCCAATAAATATCTCTTCCTCATATGCTTGTTTGGGTTGGTTTTATTTGTTTGTTTGTTTGTTTGTTACAGCAACCACAGCTGACTAATACACACATATGAAGACAGAATATTACAAGGGTGCAGAGGTAGAAAGTCTGTTTCTGAGCAGACTCATGCTAAGGAACTGATGGAAAGTCTGGAACAAAGATGTGTACACAGAGGACGCAGATGCCTGATAAAGGCAGAACCACGAAGCAGTAAGAAAGACTAGGCTGTATCCTCGGTGCCGCTGGGAAAGCTGGCTCAAGAGATGGTAGAAAAACCACCCGGACCCTTTACCTCACGGCACACACAGAAGCGGACCTGGGGTCCGCTAAGGACACAGACGTGGTGGTAATAAAACAAATGAAGACAAACACAGCAGAATGGTTTTTAGAGAAGTTCAAGACCCAATTACTGCCCAGATGAAAATTTCACAGGTTTAACTGAACGCAATAAAAATGTAAAAAACCAGAGATTCTGTTGGAAGGACATCATGAAGAACGCGAAGTTGAATGACTGACTGAAAGATACCTGCAAGTCTCAGTCCTAGGATTTCACACTGGCATCTGCACAGACTTGTGAGGCGTGGGGTGGTCAGGAAGGATGTAGGAGAGAGGCCCACACATGACGTCAACGGGCAAGCCTGAGACACCAGCAAGCGCACAAGGAAGGCCCTAAATCACGAGTAGTCAGACTAACGCAAATGAAAGTATTTCCCAAACCAGAAGCGTGGATCCTATCAAGTACTGACGATATTATGGGGGCAGAAACTTGTACCACAGCCAGATCTCACACAGGTCCAGAGTAGGCAGAGAACTCGGAGTGGCCACAGAGGTGAAGGTAACTTGGGGCCTATCAACAAAGGAGCAGGTGCTGGAGATATGGGAACTGCCAACTGCAGCATACTACATACGCAACAATTAGGAAGAAGGGAAGAGATAGTCACATAGTAGCATGGACAGATTTGAAAACAGAGGCGAGTGAAGAGGGCTAGAACAAAATTTACACACAGACCACCAGTTATGTCATTTAAATGGAGAACTACACCACCCAACACAACCTGCTTCACAAGAACTCAACATAGTAAGAACGTGGAACAGGTGTCTAAAACTGGCTGGTAGAGAAGGGGGAAAAGGAGTGGGGATCAGAAATAACAGGAAATGCAGGATTGGATGATCGGATCGCTAAGCTGCTAGCTTTGTCTTCTCTGTCAACTCATAGTTGTTCACTAAAAACTCAAAAGGTAAACATGCAAATTAGAACTGTTACCAAAACTATTAAAAAGATTGCACTCAAACCCCCTTTTCAACATTAATTTTACAGTGCTACAGTTTTTTAAGTGCTGCTAAGCATTAAATCCAAGGCCTTGTTAGAGTGCTACTTCTTAGCCCTGTGGCATCCGATCCCGTCAGATCTCGGAAGCTAAGCAGTGTCAGTCTGGTTAGTCTTTGGATCGGAGACCTCCTGGGAACACCAGGTGCTGCAGGCTTGGGAGACAGACCCAGCAACCCACTCCCAAAAATCAGGCCGCCACTGAAAACCCTACGAACAGCAGAGAAGCACTGCCAATAGTATTTTGCCTGTTGTACGTAGGGTCGCTATGAGTCGGATATTGACTTGACAGCACCTAACAACAACAACAACATAAACAAGATCTACTAATGTTTAAAATTTGTTTTGTAAGGATGGCAGAGCCAAAGGGATGGGGATGTGGTCCCGTGATAGAGCGTCTGCCGAAGATAGAGCTTACCGATATTCTGATCAATGAAATCAATCAAAGTCTGCCCTTCCTTTAGGGAATTCCTCTCAGAAAACCCCAGCACCCAGCCACACACGATACCTTTCCAGCTGACCTGAGGCCCCACTTTCTGTTTTGATGTTGTTCTTCTAAGGGGGTCCTGTCCACCTGGATCCCGGAGTCTTCCCTGCTTAAGGGCTGCTGATCTTCGTCTTCGCTGTCTTCAGACCAAATCTGACTAAAAGAGGAAATGGACCTCATCCTCAGAGAGCACAACAGGTGGAGCTCCTTAGCTTTAAAGAGGAGGAACATTTCAGAAGAAAGGCAAAAGTTTTCAAGTAACGTGGACAGAAAAGCAAAAGCCAAATGAAATGCTTTCCTGAATCTCTCTCTTTTTTTTTTTTTTTTTTTTGCAGTACTGGGGGTTGAACCCAGGGCCTCGCGCTTGCATGCTTTGCAAGTGCTGGACCACTGAGCTGCACCCCAGCCCATTTTTTTACTTTTTGAGACAGGGTCTCGCTAAGTTATCTGGTCTCGAGCTTGCTCCTGTTTTAGCTAACGTATTCTCACGCGGAGGGACCCCTTACAATTCTATCACGGGGCGTGCGTGTATTCATATGTTCGCTAGAAAACCACTGCCACTTACTTGTGTGTCCTCATTCGGCCCAAGTTCAATTTCTTCACCTTCCATCAAGTATTTTCCCCAGTCAAAATCATCTTTCTTTTCTAAAATGTAACAGAAGAAGCTTATCAGCTATATCATAAATGCCTGAAAACAAACAAACAAACCAACCCCAACACTACAGGAAAAGTGTCTAAACAAGACTAACACTAAAATCCACCCAAGAAAACAAAACTCGCCGGACCTGGTGGTGCATGCCTGTAATCCCAGCACCTGGGAGGCTGAGGCAGGAGGGTCAACGGGAGTTCAAGGCCAGCCTGGTCTACACAACAAGTTCCAGGACAGTCTGAGCTAAACAGCGAGACTCTAAAAAAAACCAGAATGCAACAAAACAAAGCCTCCCGCCCCAAGACAGAAAACAAAACTTCAAAAATATTGAGACACTTAATAAACTGGTATTCTAACATATATTTTACATGTTAACTCACATTCAGAAGTGAGTTTTCTTTTATTTAATGAAGGTAGAGGTTGTTTAACTTACAAAGTCAGGACATACATTGTAAGTGAAAATTTATAATCCCATCTAAAGCAACGAGAAATACCTCAGTTTCATGGATTTTTATAACTTTTAATAAAAACCTCAATGTTTAGTAATTAAGTAATAAAATCAAATTGCTTTTTATTTCTTGTATGTTAAACCATCTGGTGACATACCCACTTCTTTCTCTCTTGGCATTTCCACGTAGTTGCTGTTTGAAGGAGAATCGGACAGACACAGGAGGAGTGACAGAATGGAATAATGTGCATCTGTCTTTAAAACAAAAAATGAAGAACATGAACTACTGCAGTCGTAAGTCCTGCCTGAATTAGACTCAGTGAAGGACAGGCCCCTGACAGTCAAGTTCCCAAATCTTTTTCCTGGTCTGAGAAAAGTTATATCAAAATAAATCCTAACCTCTGGTGTTTTCTCGTAGTTGAAACGTTTACGCACAAAGAACCTTAAAGTCACGTAAGGTTTGAACTCTGTATTTCTAACAAACTCAAATCATCTGAGTGGGTGACAGTTTTTATTCCTAGGATAACCAATGTTTTTCTTTGGAATATGAGATTATGGCTAAAAATGAATCATTCTCTTGTTGCAGTGTGTCCAATGTTTTGACACACATGTTCCACGTGTTATTTAATCAATCTTCTATTAATAACATTGATATTTTCCCCCAATCTTTTGCTATCACAGACTGTTTCATAATTATGAGAATTCATCTGTTTAATAAATTCCAAAAAAGTGAAATGCTAAGCCAAAGAATACTTGTCCTGAGAATCTTGAGGAATTATGGAGGAATATGGAGGAATATTGAGGAATCAGGACTCAATAACCTCTGTAAAGACTATACATATTTGGATTCAGGACAGATATTGCATGATATAATTGCAAAGAGGACAAAATAACATGTTCCCCATACCTTTTATTAATCAGATAAGTCACAAATGTTGTCTCAATGCTGCTTTGGTTTGCATTTTCCTTATGGACAGGTAGGTGTTTTATCATAAACTTAAAAATATTTTGACTTTTTCCTGTACTAAAAACTAATTTTTGCTGTTGTCAAGAAACTTCAAAAGTCTCAGTATTTTCAGTTATAATTTACACTGATCTTCGTACATTACTCTTATTTACTTCATACAAAGTCACGTGTTTGTATGTTGGCCTTTTTATGACTCGGTGTCTATTTTTTCTTTGATGGAATTTCTATGTGATTGCCAGTCTTACTTACAAGATTAATTTCTGAACTGTGATATTAGCTATGCTGGAAAGCATTAATTCAGGAGGCCTGAGTTGCTGCGGCCTTTGCTATTATCAAACAGGGCTTATTTTCATGAGTGGCGCTTGGCTGACCGGTGGTACCTGAGCTCTTAGTGTCTGAACTAGTCAGTGTGATGTGTACTCACATCGGTCACCACGCTGTACTCATTTGTCTGGATGCTTCGTGCAAACACTGTAATTTATAGGGCGCACACGCTTGCCTTTGGAAAAGCTGGAACTCCAGTAACTCAAGTCACTCACACAAGCACTAAGTGCTCACGTGACCAGCCCCCTTGCCAAACACCCTGGAGTCCTGAGCTCAAGTGTCCAGGTACCCAACAGTGGACACTGGACATGGCATGTAAGAAGAGACTGAGGAAGAATCTGAACCAGATTCAGACACGGCTTCTTGTTGGTGGTAGTGGTGGTGTTAGGTGCCATCGAGTCGGTGTCCAACTTAGTGACCTTCAGGAATGTTGAAATGATCAGCTTGAGAATTTAAAATGACTGTAATTGACATGGGGGTTGGGATTTGGCTCAGTTGGTAGAGCGCTGCTCTGCAGTCTCTGAGGTCCCAGGTTCGATTCCCAGCATCACAAAAATGGGAGAAGGACGTGGCAATCCACTCCTGAGGCAATCCCAAAACAATCAGCCATTGAAAACCCTACGAAGGTTGCTATGAGTCAGACACGACTAGACAACACCTGACAACAACAATATAATTGACATGCCAAGGACTGTAATGGAAAAAGTGGATTGTAAGCAAGAACAGATTGGAATAGTGATCACTAGAGACTGGGTGTGAGGGTGGGAGAACGGTGGTTGGATATGGTCAATGCATGCTGAATGCATGTATAACAATGTAACACTGAATCCCATTAATATGTACAATTGATATGTCTTAATTAAAAAATAGGTGAGTAATGCAAGCAGAGAGATGGGAACTTTAGGAAATAAAGTGAAGAGCTACAAATAAAAAACAAAGCAAGAGGAATGAAGAAACTAACAGCAAATAAAATCCAAAGTAAAAAGAAAGGAAATAATCAGAGCAGAGATCAATAAAATCAATAAAAGCAAAAGCTAGCCCTTTGAAAAGATCAATAGTGCTAATAAATCTCTAACCACACTAACCATAAGAAAAAAGATATGTTACTAAAATTAGAAAGGAAAGAGGAGTCACTGCTTCCAATCCTATGGATACCAGAAAGAATAATGAAGGAACATCATAAATACTCTATCCACAAAATTGATAACTTTGATCAAATTCTTAAAAGACAGAATTTACAAAAATTCACACAAGGAGTAGTAGATGTCTCTGTTGTTGTTGTTTTTGAGACAGGGTCTCGCTATATAGCACCGATGAGCCTTGAACTTGCAACCTTCTTGCACCTTCCTGAGTGTACCAGCAAGCCCAGCTCAAGGCCTAATATATCTTTGAAGACATTCATCTCTATTAAAGAAATTGAAGCAACAATTAAGAACCTTGCAAAATGATGCAGTAAGCCCAGATGGTTTCAGTGACGAATTCTACCAAACATTTAAAGAAGAAATGATGCCGTTTCTCTATGATCTCTTATATAAAGTAGAAGCAGAGAGAATCCTTCTTAACTCATTTTAGGAGACCAGATTGCTGAAAAAAAAATTAAAGATCTAAATAAAAGAGGAGATATTCTATAGTCATAGACTGGAAGACTTTACAATATTACGTGTTAGTTTCCTAGGGCTGTGGTTTAAAACAAAATGTATTCTCTACAGTTGTAGAGGTTGGAAGTCTGAGAACAAGGCATGGGCAGGGTCATTGCTCCCTCTGAAGGCTCTAGCAAGACCCTCCCTTGCTTCTCCCTTGCTTCTGGTGGTTACTGGCAGTCTCTGGCACTCCTTGGCTTGTAGAAGCCCAGCTCCTATCTCTGCCTCCATAGTTAAATTAAGTTCTCTCTGTGTAGCGTGTCCAACTTTGTCTCTTTTTATAAGAACATTAGTTATGGGAGTAAGGCCCACCTTAATCTAGCATGCCTTCATTTGAACTTAATCACATCCCCGAAGACCCTATACAAAGGACACACCCACAGATCCTGGGCAATAGAACTTGCACACATCTTTCTGGAGGGCACAGTTCAATTGAGGATAGATGGTAACACTTCCCGGTTGATCTACACATTCAGCACAGCTGCTACCAAAATCCCAGCAGGCTTTTTCCAGAAATGGAGCTGACTCTAATATGTGCATAGAAACTCAAAGCGTCTATTAAGAGACAAAAGAGTTTTGAAAAAGAACAACAGTGGGGGATGCTATAGTCTAACTATTGATTTCCTAACCTCCAAGGTGATGGTATTAAGAGGTAGGGTCTCTGGAACGTAGGACATGACAGCAGAGTCCCAATACATGGGAGCTGTGCCCTAATACAGAGGCCCCAAGGAGACCCTTCATCTCTTCCACTGGGAGAACCAGGAAGCAAGCCCTCAAGCAACACCAGTCTTGGATTTTTTGCCTTTGGAACCATGAAAAATAAATTTCTATCGTTTATAAACCATCCGGTCTATTGTACTTTGCTACAGCACTGAATGAACTAAGACAGAGGACTTGTGTTACCTGAGTTAAAAAGCTTCATTCAGAGTCCAGAAACATATCCTTAAATTTTTGTTTTGTTTTTGACAAAGTTAGCAAGACAATTTGATGGGTAAAAGATAACCTTTTCAACAAATAATGCTAGGACAATTGGATATCCATTATAAAGATTAACTTATATGCTCTTCTCAGAACACATACAACAATTAACTCCAAACTGATCACAGATTTAAATTCAGATGCTAAAACTATAAAACTTCTAGAAGAAAGAAGAAGAAGAAGAAAAAACTTTTGTGGCTTTGGGTCAGGCTAAGAGTTCTTAGATATGATATCAGAAGCATAAGCATAAAAGAAAGAAATTAATAAAATGGATTTCATTAATTTTTTAATGAACCTAGAGGGACTGAACCTAGGGTCTTGTGCATACTTTCAAGCATTCTACTCCTAGCCTGAATTTATTTATTTACTTACTTACTTATTTATTTATTTTATTTATTTTTTCCAGTACTGGTGGTTGAACCCAGGGCCTTGCCTACTTTGCAAGTTCTCTATCACTAGGCTGTACTCCAATCCCTTTTTTGAGTCAGGGTCTCGAAAATTTATAAAGACTGTCTCTGGCCTCAAACTTGGAATCCCCCGGCCTCTGCTTCCCAAGTCATTGGGATTACAGGTAAGCACCACCATGCTTGGCTGGATTTCATTAAAATTAAGAAATCAATAAGAGTTGTAGCAAATGCCTAGAATCCTACCAACTTGGGAGGCTGAGGAAGGAGGATCACAAATTCGAGAACAGAGGCAATGTGCACGATCTCGTCTCAAAATAAAGAAGTGAAAAAGGAATGGAGGTGTAAGCTTAGCGGTAGCAGAGCACTTGCCTAGCCCGTGCAAGGTACTGGGTTCAACCTCCAAGTACAGCAAGAAAAAAATAAGTAAAATAACATAAGAAAATTAAAAGACAAATCAGAAACTGGAAGAAATATTTTGTATATAATTTTTTCTGATAAAGAACTGGTATGAAGAATACGTAAACAAGACTGATAACTCAATAAAAAGACCAAATAACCCAATTTAAAAGTGGGTAAAAGACCTGAAAATATGTACAAATGACTAAAAAGCACATAAAAAAATGCTCGATGTCATTAGGTACAAGGGAAATGTAAATCAAACCCACAATGAGACATTACTACATACTCTAGGGTGTCTACAGTCAAAGTGAGAGACAGCAAGGATGTGGAGAAATCAGAATGCTTATCCATGGCTGGCAGGAATATAAAACGATACAGCCACTTTGGGAAACAACTTAGCTGTTTCTTAAAAGGTTAAACCTAAGCTTGCCACATCAATCTTCCAACAAGCACAGAAGACGCACGTCTGGCACAGAGTCTGAACGAGAATGTGCACAGCAGCTCGCTATGCACTAAGACCTCAGAACTGGAAATCATCTAAATGTCATTCATTGGTGAACAAAAACCCCAGGAATAAATGACACATATAGTACAACGTATGTGAATCATAAGAACATGATTCTAAGCGAGAGAAGTCAGTCACAGAAGACTGCATATTTATGATATGAAATGTCCAAAAAGGGAAATTAATAAATGCAGCGGACAGATCAATGGTTTAGGATAAGGGTGTGCGTGAGCACTGACTGCAAGCGGGCTTCAGGGAAATTTCTGGGTGATGAAAATGTTCTAAAAATGAATTACGGTGATGGCCATTCAATGATACATTCACTAAAACCCAGTTATTTTATATTACAACGGGTGGATTTTGTGGTATGAAAATTATGTTACCAGTAAAAATAGAAATAAGCACCCCAGGTTCTTAGTTATTCAATTCTACCCCACAGGCCATGTGCTGAAGGCCTGGTCCCCAGCCTGCGGAGCTACTGGGAGTGGTGGAAATTTCAGATGTCTCGGCCTCAGTAGGTCATTGGGGCCATGCCCCTGCAGGAGATAAGCTGCTGGCCCCTTCCTCTGTCTGCTCCCTGTCGCCATGGTATGAGCGGTCTCCTCCGCCCAGTGCTCCCCACCATCATGTTCTGCCTCGTCATGGTCCCAAAGGCAACAGGGTCAACCCTCTAAGACACAGACCTAGACGCATCTTTCACCCCATAAATTGACTTTCTCGGCTATTCTGTCACCACAGTGAGGCGCTAACACATATCGTCTACCCAGGAAGTAAAGTGGGTCGAGATACCTAGAACAGATCCGCCTCCTCATCCACACGGTCCTTGTAAGAAGAGCACGTGAAAGGGCACTTCTACTCCTTAGGGTGTACGTGCAAAACATTCTTCTAGAACACCTTTCTGGCTCTTATATTGATAGACAATTTTTAGAAGATTATCTGAAGTGCTTGCTCTCTCTTTGTTTGTGGTGCTGAGCATCAAACCTAGGGCCTCGTCTGTACTTTCCTACTTATATCCCCACCCCTGGGGCTCTCTCTTATTTTCCCCCCAGTACTTGTTGTTGTAGTTAGGTGCCGTTGAGTTGCATCCGACTCATAGTGACCCTATGTACAATAGAACAAGAATCCCCGGCACTGTGCCGTGCCTAGCACTATGTCAATGCCTCTCTGTTTGTTTATAGGGTTTTCTAAGGCTGATTGTTTTGGGAGTGGGCTGCCACATCCTTCTCCCATTTTTGTGGTGCTACGGATTGAACCCATGGCGTCAGAGAGTACAAAGCAGCACTTTACCAGCTGAGTTAAACCCCAGTCCGTCCCTGGTACTAGGGGGGTGGAACCCAGGGCCTTAAGCATGCTTTGCAAGTGCTCTACCACTGAGCTGCAGCCTATTTTTTTTACTTTTTTATCTTGTGACAGGGTCTTGCTAAATTAATTTGTGAACCTCTAGACTCTGCCTCCCTAGTCAGTGGGACTGCAAGTGTGCACCACTGTGCCTGGCTAAAGCGCTCGCTCTCCCTCTCGTTCTCTCTCTCTCTCTCTCTCTCTCTCTCTCTCTCTCTCTTTCTCTCTCTTTGCGATACTGGGGTTTGAACCCAGGGTCTTGAGCTTGCATGCTTTTGCAAGTGCTGGATCACTGAATTGCACCCCAGCCAATTTTTTTTACTTTTTTTGAGACAGGGTCTCGCTAAATTATGCAGACTGCCTCTGGTCTCAAAGTTGTGATCCTCCTGCCTCTGCCCCCAGAGCTGCTGGGATTACAGCGTGTGTCACCATGCCTAGTTGATCTTTAGTTTCTTAATCTTTAAAACAGCAACAGTAAGGCCTGCTACAGTGGCACATACCTGTAATCCCAGCAACTCGGGAAGTGGAGACAGAAGTTCAAGGCCACAGGCAGCTTGTGTAATTTAGCAAATGAAAACTGGGCTGACAATGGAGCCAGTTGTATAGCACTTGCAAAGTGTATGTGAGGCCCTGGGTTTAACCCCCAAGTACCAGTAAATAGATAAATAAATAAATAAATAACTAAGTGAAAACAGTAACAGTAATATAAATGTCTTACAAGGCACTGTTCAAATTACAGATGTTTAAAAACCTCAGCAAATGGTTTCAGTGGCCCAGCATGGGAACTTAAAAAATCACTTATTCCAGTGTTTTCCTATCTGTCTGGGTATTAGTATCCTGAAGAACTCATTAAAAATTCCCAGTGAATGCAAGGCATGGTAGCACATGCCTATAATCCCAGCACTCAGGAGGCTGAAGCGTGAGAATGGTGAGCTCAAGGCCAGCCTGGGCTGCTTTGTTGGTAGGCGCCTTCGCGTTGGTGTCCAACTCATAGTAAAGGTCCCAGTTTAGCCATAGAGCAGCCATTTTATAGATCAGACTAAATTGAATGAGGTAAAAATTTTCCACTACCCCTAGAGTAAACTGACCCCTCCCAATTTGGAAAGTCCGGGACTGTTTTAGATTACCAGTCTATTGCCTAAACCAGTTTAAAGGCCCCCTTCGCGCGTGCGCCACACTATTAACCAATTAACCTGCTAATCAGTTTAAAGGTCAACTAATATAACCAATTAACCTGCTAACTCTGCTTCTGTATGGGTATAAAAGACCCTGGCTTTTGCATTTCAGAGTCTCCGGTTTGAAAGAGCTTGGTAGACCCCGTCGCGTCGGAACAATAAATCCTGTGCGTTTGCATTGACCTCGGACTCCGTCTTTCATTGGGAACTCTCTAAACAGACACGGTTTCTCTCTGGGAAGCCGAGTCTTACAATAGCGACCCTATGTAAAACATGCAAAACACTATTGTTAGTGCTTCTCTGCTGTTCATAGGTTTTTCAAGGATGGATTGATTTGGGGGAGTGGGTTGCCGGGTCCTTCTCCCAAGCCTAGAGCACCTGGTGTTCCTAGGCGGTCTCCCATCCAATTACTAATCAGGCCCCACCCTGCTTGGCCTCTGAGAGCTGACGGATTGGACACGACAGTGGTAGGGCTGCAGGCTGGGCTACATAGCAAGACCCCATCAGAAGAAAGGAAGGAAAGAAGGAAGGAGGGACGGTAGAAGGAAGGACCCAAAATTAAAAGTTAAAAAGCAGGAGTCGACCTGCAGATATAGCTCATTGGTAGGCAAGGCCCTAGAAACAATGTACAGTACTGCAGAAGAAGAAGAAGAAACCCGAAGTTGATATCTTTTTGTTGTTGCTGGGTTTGTTTTGTTTGGTTTGGGTTTTGGTTTTTTGAGACAGGATCTTGCTATCCAATCCAGGCTGACATCATACTCTGTGTAACCCAGGTGTACCCTCAAAATGTTGCTCTTCCTGCCTCTGCTTCCTGATCCCAGGATTGCAGGTTTGTGCCAGCACGCCTAGCTGGGAATTTTAAAAAATTTTAAATGTCCTTCAAGGAATTTGTTATAGCATGTCTGACATTTTGGAAGCCACTAATCTCATTCAGCATCCTCGTTTCACAAATGAAAATGAGGCCTAGAAATAAGAAGGTATCGCAAAGGCACACAAAGATGCACTTGTTCATAGTATCAACCATTTTATGTTTTTCTTTCTACTTTTGGATTCTGGGTTATAGTTTAATGACAGAAGGGAGTGGAATTTAAAGGTAGATACCTGAAAAACAACACTATCCTTGTGTTTGTCCTTCCTTCCTTCCTTCCTTCCTTCCTTCTTCCTTCCTTTTTTCTTTCTTTTCTTTTCTCTTTTCTTTTCCCTTCTCTTCCTTCTTTCTTTCTCTCTTTCTCCCCTTCCTTCCTTCCTCCCTTCCCTTTTCTTTCTTTCTTTCTTCCTTCCTTCCTTTCTTTTCTTTCTCTCTGTCTCTTTCTTTCTTTCTTTCTTTCTTTCTTTCTTTCTTTCTTTCTTTTCTCTCTCCCTCCCTCCCTCCCTTCCTTCCTTCCTTTCTTCCTTCCTTTCTTTTTTCTTCCTTCCTTCCTTTCTTTCTTTCTTCCTTCCTTCCTTCCTTTCTTCCTTTCTTTCTTTCTTTCTTTCTCTCTCTCCCTTTCTTTCTTTCTTTCTTTCTATCTTTCTTCTTTCTTTCTTTCTTTCTTTCTTTCTTTCTTTCTTTCTTTTTTCTTTCTTTCTTTCGTTGAACCCAGGACCTCATGCATGCCTTTTGTAAGCACTCAACACTGAGCATACTCCCAGCCCTTTTTTATTTTGTATTTTTGAGACCGGGTCTCACTGTTACACGTGCTCCCTCTGACCTCGAACTTGCAATCCTCCTGCCTCTGCCTCTGGAGTCACTGGGATTAAAGGCAGGCACCACCAAGCCGGGCTTTGTTGTTGCTCTTTTACTTTATATTTTTCTTTTCTCTTTCTTTTTTTATGTGCTGGGGATGAAACCCAGGACCTCAGGAATACTAGGGAAGTGTTTTGTCCCTGAGTTATGCCCCATCTTTCTTTTTGATGAAGGTGATGGTACTGACAATATAGTGGGCTATCTGCTTTCAAATCTTTTTCTGCTAAATAGTATTTTATGCCGACTTGCATGGGCCCACCTTAACACTTGGCTAGGATGGAAGTCTGTAGCCTAGCAATGGATCTGAAGTCTAGAACCATAACCTAGGTGTACTGTAGTTGGAAAGTCTTAACAGTAACTATTTGCTAGTTGTTGCTGTTGTTAGGTACCATCGAGTCGTGTCCGACTCATAGCGACCCTCATAGGGTTTTTAATGGCAGATTGTTTCGGGATTGCCTTGGGAGTGGGTTGCCACATCCTTCTCCCATTTTTACGGTGCTGGGAATCGAACTCGGGACCTCAGAGACTGCAGAGCAGCACTCTACCAACTGAGCTAAATCCCAGCCTATTTGCTAGTTGTTGTTGTTGTTGTTAGGTGCCGTTGAGTTGGTAACCGACTCATAGCGACCCTCTGTACAACAGGGGAAACACTATTGTCAGTGCTTCTCTGCTGTGCATAGGGTTTTCAATGGCAGATTGATTTTTGGGAGGGGGTTGCCAGGTCCTTCTCCCAAGGCTACAGCTTCTGGTGTTCCCAGGCGGTCTCCCATCCAGGTACTAACCAGGCCTGACCCTGCTTAGCTTCTGAGATCTGACGGGACCGGATGCCACAGGGCTATGGCTGCAGGCTATTTGCTAGTAGGTATTTCAAAACGCAGTAAAAGATGGAAATGCCTTATTGCATTTTGTTAACAAACATTAAGAGCCTGCTATAGTAAACATCTGCCTGCAGCTGTACCACTGTGGCATCCAATCCCATCAGGTCTCAGAATCTAAGCAGGGTCGAGCCTTGTTAGTACTTGGATGGGAGACCTCCTGGGAACATCAGGCTCTGTAGGCTTGGGAGACGGACCTTGTAATCCACTCCCAACAATCTGCCATTGAAAACCCTATAAATAGCAGAGAAGCAGTAACAATATTACTTTACCTGTTGTATGTAGGGTCACTCAGAGTCGGATACCAACTTGATGGCACCTAACAATGACAACATCTAGGAGCTTATTCTTTTTTGTATTCTTTCCATTTCTTCTCTTTTCTCTTTTCCTCATTGACATCATGTTTATCTTTCTGTCTCTCCTGAGCTTTTTTCTCTAATACTAGAGAAACTTTATGCCTATTCTTTGTATCCTCCTTTATTTCAGCTTTTTCTCTTAATTAAACATTTGGAATAATTATTTTAACTGTATTACTCTGTTGTTTTTTTTGTGTGTGTGGTACTGGGGGTTGAACCCAGGGCCTCGCGCCTGCATGCTTTGTAAGTGCTGGACCACTGAGGTGCACCCCCAGCCCATTTTTTCAGTTTTTGAGATAGGGTCTCATTAAGATATGCAGACTGCCTCTGGTCTCGAACTTATGATCCTCCTGCCTCCGCCTCTCCAGCCGCTGGGATTACAGGCGTGCATTACTCTGTTTTTTAATGGGCAATGTGTCACATCACTCTAAGACCACTCCTTTTTAGTCACTTCCTTATTTTGAAGTTCAGTGTTGCTGTTTTTGTTGATGCTGTTGTTGCTGCTGCTGCTGCTGCTGTTGTTGTTATTATTATTATTATTACTATTACTATTACTATTATTACAGTACTGGGGGTTGAACCCAGGCTTCATGCTTGCATGGGTGGCAAGTGCTGGACCACTGAGCTCTACCCTCAGCCCCCCCCTTTTTTTTTTTTTCACTTTTTGAGACAGATTTATGCTAAATTACGCAGACTGCCTCTGATCTCAAACTTGCAATCCTCCTGCCTCTGCCTCCCAGGTCACTGGGATTCCAGGAGTGTGCTACCGCACCTGGCTCAGTGTCATTATTCAACTTTAAGGCATCATCAAACAACCTTTTACTTGTGCTTTTCAGCGACTTGCCAAGTTGCCATATGTTGTTGTTATTTTGCTTTACTAGATTTACAAGCACAGGAATTGTATAACTCCATTGTATCTAAGGGAGGAAAGGCCATGTTGCTTTTTACTTGTCAGAGTTCTGTACTGGAAAGCAAAGATTACAAACACCCCTTGGATTTTCATTCTAGAGGTGTGTTCTAGTGGTGAGGCCTTTATTGCTGCTAGAATCCAACCCAGCGCCTTGGACATAATAAGTAAACTCTACACCACCGGGCTACACCCAATGTATACATAGTTTCCTCTCCTGAACAATTCAATCCGAAGGCCATTATATAGGCCAAAACAAGGAAGGTGTTCAGGATGGAGGTGGGAATGGGCCACAGTGGCCCAGAGTGGAATGTCAGAGCCCAAGTGAGATGAGGAAGGCATCCACACAGGGAGAGGAGCTTCATTGTAGGAAATCAGAGAGGGAGGAGGCCATCGTACAACCCAGGGTAGATAGTGCAGTTGGGGGATTTCAGGGTGAGGAAGAGGAGAAGACCAACGTGGAGAGTCAGTGGTCTACTGGGATGAAAGAGTCCACTACTCATGGCGTGGCTTGTCAGAGCTCAAGCTGAGGGTTTCTACATGGGATGGAAACAGCTCAGTGTAAAGTGTATGAGACTGAAGACGATGTGGAAGGCAGCCCAGAGAGGGGAGCCAGAGCAGAGCAATGGCGGTTACCCAAGGGGAGCAGCTTGGAGACCCAAATAGAGTCACTGCAGAATGGGAATCATGGTTCAAGCAAAGAAAGAAGGATACCCACATAGATGAGGGAAGAATTGAAGGGAATGTAGGAGACTAGTTACATAGAAGAAACTTGACCACAAAGTAAATATTTTAAGTAGAATGGGAGGCAAATTTCTTGCTGTTGAGAAAATGGGCTTCCTAATACAAAGAAAATGAAGAAAACTAAAATGAATTTTGTGGTATTGGATTCAAACTGGAAGTATCAGTGTGAACTTGCGTATGATACTGAAGTATATACAAACTAAAGAAACATGAAAAGTAAGTTTAACACATAGCAGACTGAATACTCGTACAAAAAAGAAAAAATGGGACAAATGGTAAAACTTGAGTGGGATTCCGTATATAAACTTTCAGTATAGGCAAAAAACAGTATAAATGTGGGAGTGTATGGGCATATATGTATCTAAGTGTCTGTCTCTTGCCTAAACTGCCCACTGAGAAGGCTTAGGAGCAGCAGCAGCCCAGTACCAGTGCACACACACGCTGCCCATGTCTTGGGGCTTTGTTTATTTTTTGCAGTGCTAGAAATTGGACCCAGGACATCATGCATGCTGGGCAAGTGCTCTGCCACTGAGTCACCCCTCCTCCTCTTGATCTTTAGTATAGATACCTCTAGATATCCTCTAGATACCTAGATATGGTATCCTCTAGATACCATTTTCCTCTGGGCATGGTGGTGCAGCCTGCAATGCCAGCAACTCAGGAAGTAGAAGCAGGAAGATCACCAGTTTGAGGCCAGAGGCAGCTTGCTCAACTCAGAGAGACCCTCTCTCAAGAAAAAAGGTTTTAAAAGGGGGCTGGAGATGAAGCTCAGTGGTAGAGCACTTGTAAAGTATGCAAAAGTCCTGGGTTCAACCCCAGTACTAACTAACTAAATAAATAATTTTCTTCCCCAATAAATGGAACCATTGCTCCTATTTCAGGCCTGGGCAGGAAAAGTACTTTAAAATGAGCTTAGAACATCCCATGCAAACAAGCTAAATCACTAAAGCGACTTGTTCCACCAGCCTTCAAATACGTTGGCAAAATGGTAGTTACTTCTCAACATGTATTACTAGAATATCAGGAAAGTGTCAGAACGAGGTTCCTATTAGAGATGTGCTCATGCCCACAAAGTCCGTGAACTTTGGGATGTACTGTGTGTTTGTTTTTTAGAGCTTTGGGACATCCAGAAGAAAGCAGCCATCCGGGCATTGGAGAACATATACCAGGTGTTAGCTGTGACCTTCAATGACACGCAATCAGATTATCTCTGGTGGGATAAACAATGATACAAAGGTATGCTTGGGGTTTATATTTCCTTCTCACCTATATATACTTAGAGAAGCAAATCTTTAAATTGCTGAGATCATGGTATTTTGTCGTTTAATACCAACTAAATGAAGGTAGCCTGCAGCCGTAGCACTGTGGCATCCGATCCCATCAGATCTTGGAAGCTAGCCAGGGGCGCGGTGGCACATGCCTATAATCCCAGCAGTTTGGGAGGCGGAGGCAGGAGGATCGCAAGTTCAAGACCAGAGGCAGTCTGAGTAATTTAGCGCAACCCTGTCTCAAAAAGTAAAAAAATGGGCTGGGGCGCAGCTCAGTGGTCCAGCACTTGCAAAACATGCAGGCTCGAGGCCCTAGGTTCAACCCCCAATACCAAAAAAAAAAAAAAAAAAGAGAGAGAGAGAGAGAGAGAGAGAGAGAAGATCTTGGAAGCTAAGCGGGGCTGGGCCTGGTTAGTACTTGGATGGAACACTGCCTGGGAACACCAGGTGCTATAGGCTTGGGAGAAGGACCCGGCAACCTGCTCCCAAAATTCAATCCGCCATTGAAAACCTTATGAATAGCAGAGAAGCACTGACAAAGTGTTTTGACTGTTGTACCTAGGGTTACTATGAGTCAGATACTGACTCAATGGCAGCTAACAACAATAAAGGCAGGTAGTAATTTGAAACTTTCTCTCTTTGTCCTTGTTGACTTCTAAATCAAAGATTACATTGCAGCTCATACAAGCACCATTAAGGACCAGTTAGTTGCTAGGTGTACTGTGGCTCACATTTGTAATCCCAGCAACTTGGGAAACTGAGGCAGGAAATTATGAGTTCGAGGTCAGAGGCAGCCCAAGGAAAGTAGCAAGACCCTGTCTCAAGATAAAAACTAAAAAAGGGAACTGGTGGGTGCAGCCCAGTGGTACAGCCCTTGCTTAGCCTGTGTGAAGCCTTGGGTTACTCTGCCTAGAACTGGAGATGGGAGGAGGACCAGACAGTTAATGTGAAGTGTGGCGTCTCTGGGTGGGGGACTCTGTGGAAAATCTTTAACTGTCTTCATCTCATGAGATAGGAATGAATTTATCTGTGATTGTCTACCGTCATCTCTCAGTGTGTTTGTTTTTGATGCTATGGAGAGGAAGTTTCCTGAGCTTCTCAAAGAGTGAAAGAAACTAATGCTACTACACAAAAAAGCAGCAGACCATGAGGCAGTGCAGTGCAGCTCAAGCTTTCAAGTAATTAACTGGGGTTCTAATCCCAGTTCTACTGTTTTCTAGTTTTGTGACTTCCAGTAAATTCCTTAGATTCTTAATCTCCTTAAGCCTCTGTTTTCTCATGTGAACAGCAAGGGAGGCCACAACAATAACAACAACAACATGTACCTCCCAGCATTGTGGTGGGTATAAATGGCATACTGTAGAGCTCCTAGCAGAGCTCCTAGAGGTACAACAAGTGCCAGTAAATGTGTAGTGTTATTTTGCAGCTACACAGTTTGTGTCTGCCTTTACCTGTTGACTGCCTTAAGGATCTCAGAGATTTTGTCCTTATATTCAGCTTTATAGTGAGCATAGTAACTATTAGGTACTACTCAACTTACTGTGTTGTCCCTACCAAGAAATAGTAGTATATCCCATCCCTCCTTGTTTTCTTTGGTGTTACTGTGTATGAAATGCCCTTGCTTTCGTCTAAAGGCACTCCTTGAAGCAGAAAGATTTCATCCTTTCTTCCCCTTTTCCCAGGTCCTACTTGCAACCTCTTCGCTTCAGTTTCCTGTTTTCTTCTCATGTGAATTTCATCCTGGTTAGGTCTCTCACAGAGCGTGTGAGGGGAGGAGTCATTCAACCCCACCTCCTCTCTTGCTATTGCCCTGCTCCTCTTCCCATTCACAGCCGTACTTCTTGAAAAAGGCTTGTGGTGGTGGTGATAATATTATCATCTAACACTTATGTAGTACTTGCCTTATGTTAAGTCTTATTCTATAGCTTTACATCATTAATTCATTTAAGCATCACAACAATGAATTGATGTGCAATGAATACTAGTAATGGCATTTTATGGATGAAGAAACTGAGCTAAAAGAGGCACAAAAACTTAACTCGAGGTTACATATCTAATTAGTGATGGGATCTCAGTTCAAAACTCAGAGTTTGGTGAGCCCTGGGGTGCATGCCGCAATCTCAGCTCTTGAAAGCCTTGGGCTGGAGGGTCATGACTTTGAGACCAGCCTGAGCTACATAATGAGGCCCTGTCTCGACGACATGCAAAGCAAACAAACAAAAATATGAGTTTGGCTCTAGAGTCTTAACGCTTACAAGAAACTTCCTGAAAACTTTTTTCTGCACTGTCTTCAATTCCTTCCTTCCCTGTCATTCCTCAGTTCCTTACCTCTTGATCATCTCTAACACTGTGGCCTTTCCTTCCATTGTTCTATAGATATTATTCTCTTGACGGTCACTCAGTGATCTCTATGTTGCTGAATCCAGTAGGTCTTTTTAGTCTTTTCTTTCCTGCAGCATAGCCACCCTGTGGGCTGGGATTTAGCTCAGTTGTTAGAGCGCTGTGCTGCAGTCTCTGAGGTCCCGAGTTCGATTCCCAGCACGGCAAAAATGGAAGAAGGACCTGGCAATCCACTCCCAAGGCAATCCCAAAATAGTCAGCCATTGGAAACCCTATGAGGGTTGCTATGAGTCAGATACCAACTTGATGGCACCCAACAACAAGCCACCCTGCACCATAGACATGACTTCTTCTCTTCCCTGAGTTCTATGACAGCAGTCTTATTCCTCTGGTAGGTCCCACCCTATCTCAGATGTCTCTGTGATCTAGGCATTCTCTTTTTCCCTCTCTCCCTCTTTCCTGCCTTCTCTTCCTCTTTCTCACCCCCCTCTTTTCTTCTCTCCCTTCTTCCCTCTCTCTGTCTTCCCCTCTTTCCGTTTTTTCTCTTCCCATGCCCCTCGCTCTAGTGCTAGGGATCAAACCCAGGGCCTCATGCATGCTAAGCAAGCATTTTACCACGAAGCTGACTATCAGCCCCTTTATGCATTCTTTCAATGTCATTATTCCCCAAGATTTTCTCCTAGGGGCTCATCTCCCTCTCTACATTTCCCCCTACACAAATTTCATCTACTTCCATGCCTTTGTCACCTCTATCCTGGTGAGTGCATTCCCAGCTCAGATCTTCAGCTTCAGACCCCTGTAGACAACCAACTACTCAGCATCCACCACTTTACTCTCTAAGTATCTCACTCTTCACTCTTTTCAAAATGGAAGTTTCCATCTTTTTTCCACACTGTCACTATTTGGGGAATGTGGAATTAGAGCATGGGAACTCACATCACCTTAACCCCCAGAGCAGTATTTCTCAGAGTGAACTTGGGGGACCCACTGGCATCAAAATTACTAGAGGGCTTTGACATACATAGGTTAATATCTTCAAACTGTGATCATTTTTATACTTTTAAAGATATTGTTTAAGTTTACAAAGAGTGAAATGAACATCTTTTTGTCATGTACTTGTAAAAATCTGAATGTTGCATAGATTTGTGCAATGACTACAGACAGGGTACAGGATAATTTCCATCATGCTGAAAATTCCACAGTATTCGCCTTCATGTTAGACCTTTTCCCCATTCTTAACACCTACCAACCATTTATTTCTTCTTTTTCCTATAGTTCCTTTTCCAAAATATCATATATATCGAATCATATGGTATGTAACGTTTTGGGTCTAGCTTCCTTTGTTAAAAAGGCTATGAGAACTTGATGCCCTCTCCTCCATTGTAGGGATAGACTAACCTAGGATAATACTCACGTGTTACTGAGG
The DNA here is from genome assembly GCA_007922755.1 of Pedetes capensis. Classification (NCBI taxonomy): domain Eukaryota; kingdom Metazoa; phylum Chordata; class Mammalia; order Rodentia; family Pedetidae; genus Pedetes; species Pedetes capensis. The sequence goes on from VMDO01007792.1 coordinate 80,459, forward strand.
TCTTATTGCAAATACTCTGTCTTGCTTGGGCATCTTTAGTTCCTTGACTCTCTATGATCAATAGAGCTACATAGTCCTGAAGGTGTACTCCGTCCTCATTTAAACTTGAAGTTTTTCCATGTCTTCTCAGATACACAAAATACATTATACCTTCTCTTTGTTGTTGTTGGGTGTCATCAAGCTGAGTCCAACTCATGGCAACTCTTATAAAGGGTTTTCCATGGTTGACAGTTTCCAGATTGTTTCAGGAGTGTGTTGCCATGTCCTTGTCCCATTTTTGCAGTGCTGGGGATCTAACTCAGGGCCTCACAGAGCACAAAGCAGCACTCTACCAGCTGAGCTAAATACCAACCATACCTTCTCTTAGGGAGGGCTATTTCTTAAGAGAACAAATCTAAGTCATTTTCTGTTGGTAAACATCAGTTATGATTTTGGTTTTGTGTTTGTTTTGTTTTGTGGCACTGAAGTTTGAAGCCAGGGTCTCACACATGTTAGGCAAGTGCTCTACCACTGAGCTAATACCTCAGCTCTTTTTTATTTTTTATTTTAAGATAGTATCTCATTTAACTGCTGACACTGGCCTCCAACTTAGAATCCTTCTGCACCAGCATTCCAAGTGCTAGGATTACAGGTGCGTGCCACCACACCAGGCTGATATATACCAGTTTTGCTCAAAAATATGAATTTATGTCAAATATGGCAAATGTATAAATCCAGTCTCATGCATACTGCAGTTATGTACAGCTCTTCCTGGTTTCACTGGGAAGTCACCTATTGTGGTTTTGTGCAGTTTCGTGAGCTACTTCCTGGTTACACTATATATGTTATAAATTCATATCATAACCATGTAGTCTTCATCTTTCTAAACCAAAAGGTTTTGGTTGGTTGTTTTGAGACGGAGCCTTAAACTCTCAATCCTCCTGCCTCAGCCTCCCAAGGGCTAGGATTAGCGGTGTGCATTACCACTCCAGGCTAACAGCCTTTAGTCTACTCACACACATTCAAATTTCTCTGGCAATGCTTCATTTGGAGGGATTTGTTTTTAATTGGAAGCACACCCAGTTTTGTGTTTTGTTTGTTGTGCACTACAGGTGAGTTGATCCCAGGGCCATGTGCATGCTGGGCAAGAACTCCCTTGCTGAGCTGCACCGCCTAACCCTTCCTCAGCCCCCTCGGAATAGCTGGGCCCAGGGTACCTAGTATTTCAAAAACTGATACATTGTTAATTGTATACCTGATCACAATCATTGCTTTGCCTTCCCACCAATGGGACCTCCCTTACTGGTGTATTATATATATTGTATCCTGTTTTTTAAACTAAAAGCCAGGAGCACCTTCCTAACTTGCTTATCTTCAGAGTTTTACAGAGATATAAAATTTTGCATTTAAAAGTACATTTAACAAATCAACTTCATCAGAAATAAAATTTAAAAGATAAAATTATTAATTATAATTAAAATATTTTAGTAATGATAGTGGTAGTTTGTTCCTTGAAGAAAATTTATTTGTTGTTGTTGTTAGGTTGCATAGAGTCAGTATCTGACTCATAGCAACCCTCATAGGGGTTTCAATGGCAGATTGTTTCAGGATTGCCTTGGGAGTGGATTGCCAGGTCCTTCTCCCATTTTTGCGGTGCTGGAAATTGAACTCGGGACCTCAGAGACTGCAGCGCAGCGCTCTACCAACTGAGCTAAATCACAGCCCTACTGAAGAAAATTTAGAAAATGTAAAAAGCCAAGTGTGGTGGTACATGCCTGTAATCCCTAAAATTTGGAAGGCTAAAGTAGGAGTATCGCAAGTTTGAAGTCAGATGTAACCTGCATAATTTAGTAAGACCCTGTCTTGAAATAAAAAATGGACTAGGGTACAGCCCAGTAGTAGAGCACTTGTAAAGTGTGTGGCAGGCCCTGGGTTCAACCCCCAAGTACTGCTAGAAGGAAGGAAGGGAGGGAGGGAGGATTGGGGAGGGGGAGGAGGGAGAGTAGGAGGGAACACAGGGGAAGGGAGGGAGGAAGGGAAGGAGGAAGGAAGGAAGGAAGCCATCATGACTATCCAGTAGCCATAGCATCAGCAGACGCAAAAAACTCCACACCAAGATTTAGTGTCGGAGAGACCAAGGCTAGTGCCTTCACCTGCCCTTCCCCAAGTGAGTTTCCCAGGCTCTTTTTCTTAGGCCTTTATCATAACATTAAGCATTCTTGTGAGTCAGGGGAAAAGTGGGTTTTCTTGTGAAACAGAGAAGGTTCTTTAGTATTTGTGTTAGCATGTTCTGCCCACTGCATGTAGGCAGAGCTTTGCCACATCTGCACGTAGGCAGGGTCTACAGCCAAGGTCAGAGAGATAACAAAAGGGAGCTTTTAGGCTTGGAGAGCTTCCGAGGGCCGAAGCCTTTCCCAGCAAGCAGCTAGAGCCTTCCCTGGCCACTTTTCCTTAGATTTTCTCCAGCCATCCTACCATGCCTTCCATCACAGGAAAGGAAGGGAGAAAGGGAAGGAGATAAAAAGAGAAATTGGAAAAATAAAATCACCGCAGTCTCATCAAGCAATTCAGTCACTGTTGGTGTTTCACTATACTTCCCCCTAGGCTTTTTCTTTTCTTTTCTTTTCTTTTCTTTTTTTTTGCGGTACTTGGGGTTGAACCCAGGGCCTCGCGCCTGCATGCTCTGCAAGTGCTGGACCACTGAGCTGCACCTCAGCCCATTTTTTTTTTTTACTTTTTGAGACAGGGTCTCACTAAGTTACGCAGACTGCCTCTGGTCTCGAACTTGCGATCCTCCCGCCTCCGCCTCCCAAGCCGCCGGGATTACAGGCGTGCGCCACCACGCCCGGCCCCCCCACTAGGCTTTTTCTTTAGGTAAAATCTTTCGTGATGCTCCTTTAATTATTGTCGTATAGCTTATACTTTGTCAGGAACTCCTTGCTCCCACCTCAGATATTGCTGTGGCTAGCTTGCTCTTGTCTTGAGCTCTCAGCTCAGATGCCTCCTCAGAGAGGACTTCCTCAACAAAAGGAAGCCCTCCTCTGTTTTTTCTCTATCGCATTGCCATAACTTTCTTCTGGGCCTTATATTTAGGGTCAGTTTTCTGATTCTGCCACATAATTGCTAGCTATGTAGTCTTCAGAAAGTTCTTTTAGGGCTAGGGTTATAGCTCAGTGGTGGTCCTGGGCTTGATCTCTACCATACACACACAAAATATTTTTCTATTATTGCTGGGGGTTTGTTTCATTTTTGTTTTGGAAACAGGGTCTTGAACCGTGTTTCCCAGGCTGGTCTTGAACTCCTGGGTTCGAGTGATGGGTTCCTCCTCATCTCCCGAGTACTGGAGACCACAGTCATGTGCTACCGAACCTAGCCAAGGAAGTTACTTGAACCTGTCTTGAGTCTCCATTTCTTCTCTCTAAATGGAAATAAGCAGCTTTTCACATACAATTGTTGTGTGAATTAAATGAAGTAAGCATATAGCATTCTCACCCCCATGCCAAGAACATAAGAAGTATTTTTATAATAAGTATGTCAGCTGCTGTTGTCACCATCATTTTGATTATAAGGGTGTCCAGTAATCTCATAAGCGGTAACCATGCCAATGGATATTTGTTGTTGTTGTTGTTAGGTGCCCTCGAGTCGGTATCTGACTCATAGTGACCCTCTGTACAACAGGGGAAACACTATTGTCAGTGCTTCTCTGCTGTTCATAGGGTTTTCAATGGCAGATTGATTTTTGGGAGGGTGTTGCCAGGTCCTTCTCCCAAGCCTACAGCTTCTGGTGTTCCCAAGTGGTCTCCCATCCAGGTACTAACCAGGCCTGACCCTGCTTAGCTTCCAAGATCTGACCTGATCGGATGCCACAGGGCTACCGCTGCAGGCAATGGATATTTAGGCTGTTTCATATGTATGACTATAACAAATTATGCTGCTGTGGACACATTTGCACGAAACCTTTTCAATACTTGTTTCCTTAGAAGAGATTTCCAGATGAGAATTAATGTGTTAGCTCAGTGGTAGAGCACTTTCCTAGCATGCCCTTGGCCACAGCCCTATCACCACACACACAAAAAAAATAGATTCATTCATGTGTTAACAAGTACAAGGATGTTTCAATTTTTGGACAGATTGTTTTCTGGCAGCAGCAAAATCAAGTTGATATAGTTATTTATCTTCACTTTTCTGTACCCCTAAGAAGTGGGCTGGAGAGATGAGAAACCTTGTTAGAATTTGCCTGGAGGACGGTCTTCTCAGCTGGGGCTATAGCTCAGTAGTAGAGCCCTTGCCTGGCATGTGCAAGGCCCTGGGTTTGCGCAAGCACTGTCAAAAACGAAAAAAAGAAGGTAATGTTCTCCCTATCTAAAAATGTTCTGATGTTACATGCTTCAGGGAAAGTGGTTGTCTCTGGACCCAGGAGCAGTTTTTTCCCTCCTTCCTTTTTTTTGCAGTCCTGGGAATCAAACCCAGGACCTACACATGCTAGGCAAGGATTCTACCGCTAAGCTATATCCCCAGGTCCTGAAAGCACTTTTTAATTGTACTCGGTCCTCAAAAATTTTTTCAGATATGCAAAGGAGAGGCTCATTTGCAATCGGAAATAGACTTAGGAAATGTTAAACCTGAAAGAGACCTTAAACATTTGATTTATCCCTCTTATTTTATGCATGAGTAAGGTGAGGCCCCAAGAGATCAAGTGCTTTGGCCACAATCACATAGCCATCACCCAATCAGTGGTAGAGGAAGAACCAGCTGTATCTTCAGAAGGCTGGTCATTTTTCCTCTCTTCTTGTTACCTCTAGTCAATTATCAAGTACTTTTGGTCACATGGTATTCAGACAGCTCTGGGAGAGAAAGGGGGTGCAGTGGATCTGTGTGTGTACAGGATCTTACTCTGCATCCCTGCCTGGTCTGAGATGAAACAGCCTATGTCTGCCTTCCCAATGATGGCGGTAAACACGTGGTGGGGTACTGAATGCCTTCAGATGAATGAGTGGTCTTTCTTTGTTTTTCTGAAGGCCGCCGCCTCCTCCTCCTCCTCCTCCTCCTCCTCCTCCTCCTCTTCTTCTTCTTCTTCTTCTTCTTCTTCTTCTTCTTCTTCTTCTTCTTCCTCTCCTTCTTCTTTTTCTTCCTCTCCTCCTCCTCCTCCTCCTTCTTCTTCTCCTTCTCCTTCTTCTTCTCCTTCTCCTTCTTCTTCTTCCTCTCCTCCTCCTCCTCCTCCTTCTTCTTCTTCTTCTTTTCTTTCTTTCCTCCTCTTCCTCCTCCTTCTCCTCCTCCTCCTCCTCCTCCTCCTCCTTCCCATTGTTTTCAGCTGTTTAGTATCCAGAGCCTCTCATGGGTAGAAGACAGGGCAGCCAGCAGTTCCCACTGAGCTGCACACCCCAGGAGCTAATTGCCTTGGTGTTTGTTGGAGCCTCTCACCAAATTGCACAAGATGACTGGCTATGGCTAGGGTCTCCGTAACTCTTTGCTCAGCCTCTGGCATCACTGTTATGTCTGCCACATGCCAAGGAGCCTGGCTGCAGATTTCTGCTTTCTACTGCTCCTACATTTCACTGTTGGCTGTATATAGCCTCAAAATTGGACACAGCCATTTGCCAGCTCACCCAGGTGGAGGTGCACTTCAGGGTATTTGGACCTCTCACCTCACATGGGACCATGCATAGCATGCGGATTTCTATCAACTTCTTGCCTGGAAAGCGCATATAAATTATGATTTAAAGCATACTAATGGTCACTCAGCAGACTCAAGATTAACCACGCTTGAGTTTCGGCCTCTATCATCACTCTCAATTTCTCTGTCTCTCTCTGTCTCTGTCCCTCATCTCCTCTTTGTGCTCATCCTGGAGACAGCATCAGTCACAACCCATACCAACCAAACATCTTTGGATTGGTGAATTAATTAGTAAGAGAGCCATGCAGACTCGTCTCCCCCAGCATGTGGCTCTGTGCTGTTTCCTGGTATCTAGAGGCAAGATGTGGGGCTCCAAGGAGTACCCAGCCAGGCACTCTGTCAAGCAGCTCTGCTCCTGAGGACGCTTGAGGAGGCAGCACCTGGAGGAGCGAGAGGTGAGGACACATTTTTCCTGTTTACCTCAGGGAGCTCTGACTCCAAACAACAAAATTCAAACAGAAAAAGTCGGCAGGTCTACGGAGACATTCCAGTGGTAGAATACTGCATATGAGGTTTAAGGCTCTGCAGTCATCTGCAAAGAATCTAAATAGAACTGGGTTTTTGTTGTTGTTGTTGCCCGCTCCTTCCTTCCTTCCTTCCTTCCTTTCTTTCTTTCTTTCTTTCTTTCTTTCTTTCCTTTCTTTTTTTACCTGGAGGGCCTTAGTTGCAGGTCGGGCATCAGGGTCACAGCCTTGGAAATATAAAGAGGCTTTGTCCATTTCGCCTTGGTTTCTTTGTTCAGTTGCTGGGGGTGCGAAGCTGCAGAGTCCCATGTGAGTGTATGGGGCTGTGCGTGTCCATGCTGGCTGGACATCTTGCCCAGCAAGCTGCTATCCATATCTTTTGTGGAGCCCCTCCCTGGACTGTTCTCCAATGGGAAGCTTTCATGGTCTCAGCCTCGGAGATATAGGACTCCATAATTGAGGCAAGAAAGAAAGTAGATGTGTGTTCCAGGATAAGCCCTGCCCCCTAGGAAAACAGGGTCCCTGTGGCTGACAGGCACTGTGGTCGTGCTTCCCCTGCTGTTACTCAGGAGTTCCGTGCCTGGCTGTTTTCAGACCTGGGCTGCCGGGACCATTCCCCACCCTTGACCTTAGCTTGGAATCGAACCCAGCTCCTCAGGCAAGAGGGAACGGTGCTCTACCCACTCAGCCAAAGCCCCAGCCTGTCTACTGAGGCATCAAAACTCCTTATCTCCCAGGGTGTCCTCCCTTCCTCTTCAGGTGAAAGAACTTGGCAGATGGGAAGGGACCTCAGGGCACCTCCTCAGCTGTATCCTTTTCTGGTCAGTGCAGTGACTTGGGGCTTTTCATCTTTTCACGTTGTTTCTTCACTTTCTCCCCAGATGGGCTGAAGTCTCAGCAAGAGCTCCCTCACTGTATATCACTCTTGCAGATGCTACGACCAATTGCCTCATGGCAAGTGGAGAGTTATTCAGGACTTACTTCCATCTTCCCCGTGGATTTTGACTGAGGGTGGCGCTAAATACTGCGTGTCGCCTCTGGCTGCCATCTCTGTGTCCTAAAGCCCCTGCCATTTGCATGGCTCCGGTTTTGTGCCCGGACCGTTCTTCATGGCTTTTTCTATTTCCGTTCCCTACCACTATTTTTTCAAGCCTCTCTCTTCATTTGTGGTCCAACATCGCCATCTTGGATCCTGACCAGGAAAAGGACTACCCCAGGGGCGCCTTGGCAGTCACAGACCACAGCGTCAGGAGGGCCAGGAATGAGCCCCATTTTGTACCACCGAAGAGAACTGAGGTCTGGAGAAGCCTCAAAGCAACCCGGTGTCCTGGTTTCTTCTCTTCCAAACATGGCGAGACTGGGAATATCCTCATACAGACACACACACACACACACACACACACACACACACACACACACACACACACGGGTACAACCCCCCCCCCCCATGTCAAGGCCCAAAGATGTGCAGTCCTTCTTGAAGCCTCTCAGGAGATGTGAGTAGATGGCTCCACACGGGGTGGGGTCTGCACGCTTTCCCCACCACGTATGTTGCTGAAAGCTATTATCCTGGTGTGGTTTCCCCTTTGAACCATACGAGGCATCTGGTATTTCCTGGTAGGTTCTCCTAGGGTTGCCTCCTTCATCTTTTGCCCAGGGTGGAGTGTGCCCTTGGTCACGTGGTATTCACACAGGTCTGGGAGAGAAAGGGTGTGCAGTGGGTCTGTGTGTTTACAGGATCTAGCTGTACATCCCTGCCCTGTCCGAAATGAAACGTCCCATGTCTGCCTTCCCCATGACAGCAGTAAACGTGTGTTGTGCTACTGAATGCCTTGAGATGAAGGAGTGGTTTTTCTTTGCTTTTCTGAGCTCCTCCTCCTCCTCCTCCTCCTCCCTGTCCTGCTGCTGCTGCTTCTCTTCCTCCTCTTCTTCCTCCTCCTCCTCTTCCTCCTCCTCCTCCCCCCTCTGTTCCCCCCCTCCCCCTCCTCTTCCTCCTTCTCCTTCTCCTTCTTCCTCAGATGTTTTGTACCGTAGCCTCTCATGGGTAGAAAAGAAGGCAGCCAGCAGTTCCCACTCAGCTGAACACCTCAGGAGCTAATTGACCTGGTGTTTGGAGGCAGCCTCTCACCTAATCACACAGGATGACTGGCCAGGGTCTCCGTAACTCCTTGCTCAGCCTCTGGCATCACTGTTATGTCTGCCACGTGCCAAGGAGGCTGGCTGCAGATCTGTGCATCAACTGCTGCTACATTTCACTGTTGGCTCTAAATCGCCTC